>JARHVA010000837.1:3492500-3567500 GCA_037957365.1 Torreya grandis | reverse complement strand
GTATAGTGTTTAGCATGAGCCATCTAGTATAATGAACAAAGTATATTTATATTATGAGTATGTCATTTATAATATGTGATTATGTCATGATTTAGTTTTTCTATAAAATAGACTAAATGTGTGTGTGTGTGTGTGTGTGTGTGTGTGTGTGTGTGTGTGTGTGTGTGTGTGTGTGTGTGTGTGTGTGTGTGTGTGTGTGTGTGTGTGTGTGTGTGTGTGTGTGTGTGTGTGTGTGTGTGTGTGTGTTCACATAAATAAATTTAAATCAATGTGCATGTATATGATTGAATATATATATATATATATATATATATATATATATTCAATCACACTCACACTTATGACCCTACATGGGGATGGTAATCAAGTTAGTTGAAATTTATGTAGCTATATGTTTGAAAGGTAAATAAGTTTTATAACTGATTTATTTATCAAATATTAGTTCAATTCATTAAGATGATTAATAATTTATCATATATGTAAATGGAGATAAGAAATAAATAATTTGAAATTATATATGTAATTATATAAAATATCATTAACTATACATGTGAGAATGTAGGAGTCCTAATTTTTTTTAACTTTTTTGATATTAAATTTGTACAATATTAAATATGTAAATATACAACCATTTTTATATTCAATTGTAAAAAATTTATGATGGGTCAATAACAATGGATATTTATTGTGGACCCAGTTGTAGGTGATATTGGGAAGTGAGTTAAAATACATATAAAAAATGGTAAATTAGTTTTACATGGACATGAATAGATTTTTGTAAAATAAATTAAGAAATATAGAATAAGTAAACAAATTCATACATAAATACATCAAGAATTTTATAAATATATATGATATTAAAATCTAGAATTGATAATGATGACCTTTAGGAACTTAGTTTGTTATTATATATAGATGAATGATTTTAGTTATAGGCATTAGTATAAGATCACTACTCATGCATATTAGGGTGATTAATTCACCATTATAATAAATGAGTAATATTTAATTACTCATTGTAGATAGTAGATAATAATATACATGAGTAAATTATCATTACTCACCATAAGAAACCATAAGTAGGTTAATATGGGTAAAAGAAATATTTCATGTAATATTTAGCAAATAAGTTGTTGACAGAATAATCTATATTTATTTTTGATACTCCCATATGATTTTTGGAGTATGGTTGTTATAACCAATGATATATTATGAGCATTCTTCTATGTATAAATAAAAATATATTATAATCATTTGTTGATTGAATGGAATGGAATGAATACATATTTATTCATCCTCAAGATCTGGTATCAGAGCTATTATAATATCTTTGAACCTATGTAAATGAGAAGCTCATGTTCTCATTGATAATAATCTTTAAAAAAAAATTAGAGATTCATTGTGTGAAGGGAGAAGACCAAGCACTCCCTATTTACAACAAAGAAGAGACAAAGAAACATCCTGATGGAATTTATAGCTTCTACATATTTGTTGTGATGGATGAATGTATTCTATTGATGGATGATCATGTTCTATTAATGGGTGATTGTGTTATAGTTTATCAATAATTTTGTATTGGATTTTCAAATGAATATAATATAGAGGACATCATATCTACCAATATAAGAGCATTATAAAATTACCTTAGAAGTCATAAATTCCCTAGCATTTCATGGAAGACATTCTAGATCAATAACATTCTGATCTGGTATGCCTACAAAAGCCATGAGGCTTGAATAATTGAAACCAAACATAAATAGCATTGGATATTGGAGCTATGAGCCATGAGGCTTGACCAAAAGTCTATTTGGCACTTCAAGAACTCAACATTCCTCCAAATTATTTTCCCTAAAAGGCATCATATTTCTTCTATGACATCTAGTATTTATCCACCACTTATAAAATTATCTCTTTGCTATATTTTTTTTTAAAAACCACTTATAGGGAAACCCATGGTATTAGGCAAGAGGTTGGTGTTCTTTAAAAAATAGATTGTTAAGTATTTAAATATAAATTGTGTCCTATTAATACTTGAAATGATGTATATGTGGATTGATAGGATTATTTTTTAGTAAAGCATAGGTGGGAGGTTTAAATCTCCCAAAATTATTCTTTTGGTAAAAAATTTATCAGTCCCTCCAAATTTAGCAATATTTTAAATTTAGTTATAACTAACTAAATTAGTAAAAAAAGTCATTAAAAAAATTTAAAAAAAAAAGGAAAAGGCAATTTTTTTTTTAAAACATGATTTTTTTTTCCAAAAAGAGGCCAAAGAGCCCAAATAAAAAAAGTGAATTTTCATTTATGCAAGTATTTTAATTTTTATTGTATTACACAAAATTATGAGTTTTTAAACTTGAACATAGTGTTCAATCATAGCTATACGTCTTAATCATGATTATGGGTAATGTTGTCATGCTTGAGTTACTACATACAACACCTAACCTAGCTACAACAATGATGTTTGGGCATTAATCCTTTAAATTTTTAGGGAGAAATATGGCACATACACTCATAGCCTTCCCTTCATTACCCATTCATTACAATCAAAAGGCATAAATCCTGACAGGTGGAATTTACAAGTATATAGTGAAGTTATGCGTGCATATGTAGAAATCCATCTAAGTAGGTTATAGTGATTTTATGAAAAAAAATTAGTACTATCTAGGTACCAAGTATCAAATTCATTCCCCTATGTTTATGCCTCTTTCTCATACCACTAGGTATATAGAAAGGGTGAGCTTCTTCTCCATATCAATGAGTATGAAAGAAGGGCATGTATAAAGAAAGGTTTGATATATCAGTCTAATGATATATAGAAAGGGATACCTATATAATTGAAGTGATAAGGAACTAATCCATCATCAATAGTATTGATAATGGTTTCATAGGCTCCAAAATTCTTTCTTCTAGATTCATAGCTCCTCAAAGGTGACAACTACTCTTCTTCGAATACAAAGCTCAGAACTCAATTAGAATTTGAAGAAATTTGGTTTGTAGTATATGGCTCATATAACCAAAATGTAATAGACATTGATTAGTAATGTACGTTTTATAAATGCAACCAAAATTACAAGTTGATAATCATGTTTGGAGTATCAAATGAATTTTAACCACACATATTTGAAGCCAAAATAGCTAAGGAAGCTTGGGACAAGCTTCAAACTATATATGAGGCCAAAAATGAGAGTACTATTCTACATCTACAAATTCAACACCACTCTCTCAAATTGAGATTAGGAGAAATCGTGCAGGATTTTTTAAGACATGTTGTAATGCTAAGGACATCACTTCAATCCCTGGGTGAGATATTTTTAGATGACTCTCTTATACCTATTGCCTTGAGGGCATTGCCACCCTCATATAGGATTTTTGTGACCACTTTGACTATCAAAAAATATAAACCAAGCTTTGAAAAATTGGTAAATATGTTACAATAGGAAGAGTCTTTCAATACTCATGAAAACCAAGAAGAACATGTCCTAGATTCTCATCAATAGAAAGGTAAGAAACTAGTCAAATCTTCATCAAAACATAATCCAAGGTATAATTCATAAGGAGGAAAATCTCTAAAATAATGTATCATTTGTGGTTATTAGGGACATGAACTAAAATATTGTTGGTATAATATCATTAAAAAAATATCTTCTAGTGGTCAAAATTCCACTAACCAATAATCATCCCTTTGATCATTTAGTAAGCCATAAGGATAAAAAAAGGGGACTTGGTAGGATAAATCAAATCATCAAGGAAATATTGTTGAACAAGAAGAACATGATGATGAAGATGACTTCTATACTCTACACATCTCCATGATGAATCCACATCATAAAATGACATATGGTATGTTGACTCAGGTGCAACCTGACACATGACAAGTACAAAACATTATTTTTTCACTTTGAAGGACACACCCAACAAAAATCCTATTTCTTTGGGTGATGAAACCTCATAAAATGTGAAAGGAATTGCAAATATTGCCTTACCCCTAGGCACACAAACATGTAAAATCATTGATGTTCTTTATATACCTAGTTTAACCAAAAACTTGTTATCAATTAGTCAACTCTTAAACCACAATTTGAAGATTGACTTTGAATATAAAGGTAAAAATAAATTGTGTTTGATTAGAGACAAATATAGAAACTCAAAAATTAATGCACGAGCATACAATGTGAACCGTATGTTTTAGCTTGATTTTATTCAAAAAAATAATCAAGAACTCATAGAAAACGACATAGACTTGACATAATTATGGAATAGAAGATTTGGCCACATCATTTTTCAATATATCAACACACTCCAACACTATAACATGCTAATAGGCTTACCACCTCTTAAAAAGGGTACAAATAAATGTCATGATTTCTCAATAGGTAAGAAATATAGAGTTCCATTTTAGAAAATTACCTATAGAGATCTGAGCAGACCAATGACACCTAACCATGCTTTATTTAAGTACTTCATGCCATTTGTTGATGATTATTCCAAAAAAATGTGGGTCTACTGTGTGAAAACAAAGATTCAAGCCTTTGAAACTTCCAAGAATTTCAAAGTGGCTATTGAAACTAAATCTGGTAAAAAAATCAAGACCCTTCACTCAGATTGTGGGGTGAATTCACTGGTAATGAGTTTAAATAGTTTTTTAAATAAAATTACATTCATCATCAAATGACACCTCTGTATACACCACAATAAAATATAGTTATTGAATAGAAGACTTATAATATTATATAAATGTTGCATTATATGATACATGATTTAGGGTTGATAAAGGCATTTTTCTCAGAAGCTATCAGAACTACCATATATCTACTCAATATTGTACCCATTGTAGCTCTTGATGGAGTAACTCCACATAAATCTTGGTCAAGGAAAATCCATCTATAACACATCTTTGATTTTTTGTATGCTAATCAATTATATACATTCCCAAAGTAGAAAAAACTAAACTTGATATGAAAGCCAAAAATATGTGTTCTTAGGGTATAGTGAAGAAGCACTTACCTATAGACTCATGGATCTAAAAACTAGACAAAACTACATTAGCAGGGATGTTGACTTCTTCAAAAATAAAGAAGTAGAATATCATTCTACAAGTGTGTTTGATAAACAAATCAGCCCCATAGAAAATTTACAAGATGGTAGTTTCCCAAATGAATACAATAAGGATGATTGGAATAATGGTGAAACTCCACCACCCACAAGAACTACTCAATGTATGCATAAATGGTATACAAATACACTTAGAGATGTGAAATTGGATGGTGTTCCAAACACATCCACCAGTACACCAAGGAATCATGGTATGGCTTGTGGTGATCTCAATTTGGTCTTAATGAGTATAGTTGTTGAATCTATCAAGCCCTCAATAGTTCAAGAATCCCTATAATTGAAACCTTGGAAAGATTCTATTAATGTAGAATATAATTCAATGATGAAAAATAAAACATGGTAGTTTTTAGATCTTCCACCAAGGAAGAATCTAATTAGATGCAAATGGATCTTCAAGATGAATTACAAAGTAGATGGTATTCGTGAAAAGCACAGAGCAAGATTTGTTGTAAAGGGGTATGCTCAAAAATAAGGCATTGACTATGACGAGACATTTTCTCCCATAACAAAGATCAAAACTATTAGAATGATTTTTTCTCTAACTACATAGTTTGGCTGAAAAGTCCATCACATAGACGTAAAAAGTGCCTTCCTTAATAGGGAATTATAGGAAGAAGTCTACATGACTCAACTAGAAGGTTTTATCAAATCAATAAAAGAAGGTAAAGTTTGTAGACTTTTCAAATCACTGTATGGTCTTAAATAGGCTTCAATGCATGGTATATCAAGATTGACGAGCATCTCTTAAAACATGGATTTAAAAGGAGTCCATATGATTCAAATCTCTACCTCAAACAAAAAGGGTGGAGATAGTAATATTTGTTGTATATGTTAATGATCTAGTCATCAATGGTAGTTCATTGAAGATGATTGAATAAACAAAGAAAGATTTTAATTAATCATTCAACATGATAGATCTCAACCTTTTGCATTATTGTCTTGGATTAGAATTTTGGTAGAGAGAAAATAACATTTTTATATCTCAATTCATATATGCTAGGATAATGCTCAAAATAATTCAAATTATGGATAACAAACCAATTGCCACACCTATGGAGATAAAACTTCAATTATCTTGAGCAGATCTATTACCATAGGTAAAGGTAACTTTATATTGATAGTTGATGGGGAGTCTCATTTACTTAACCTACACCAGGCTAGACATTAGTTATGTTGCCAATTATCTCTCAAGGTTCATACAAGAGACTAAGATCAGTCACTGAAAAGCAATAAAGTGAGTATTGAGGTACATCATAGGAACTATAGATTTGTGCCTAGAATACAAGAAGAATTATAACTTCTTGATAGGACATCAGATCATGTAGGGAAAATTGATGATAGGGAATCCACTTCAGGATTTGTATTCTTTTTGAGATATGAACCAATATCATGGGGGAGTGAGAAGAAAAATTATTTCTTAAGGTCCTCCATAAAATTAGAATATCATGCCACAAGAGGAATTGTTTATGAAGTGATTTGGCTCAAATGTATACTTGAAGGATTTGGATTACCACATGATCAACCAAAAATTCATGTATACAATGAAGGAGTAGTGAAGCTTGTTCACAATCCAATATTTCATGAATGCACTAAAAACATTTAGGTGAAAGTTAATTTCATCCACAATCATGTTTAGAATAATAACATCCATCTCCAGTATTTCTCGATAGATCAAAAATGTCTAGATGTTTTTACTAAAGAGCTTGTGTAGGAAAAATTTGAGGCATTCAAAGAAATTTTATCTTGTTCACTTGAGATAATGTTGAATTAAGGGGGGAATATTAGGGTGATAATTAACCATTATAAATAAATGAGTAATATTTAATTACTCATTGTAAATAGTAGATAATAATGTACATGAGTAAATTATCATTACTCACCATAAGAAATTATAAGTAGGTTAATATGGGTAAAATAAATATTTCATGTAATATTTAACAAATAGGTGGTTGATAGAATAATCTATATTTTATTTTTAATATTACAATATGATTTTGGGAGTATGGTTTTTTTAACCAATGCTCTATTACGATCATGCTTTTGTGTATAAATCAGAAGCAAATGTAATCAGTTATTGGTTAAATACAATGGAATGAATATAAATTTATTCATCCTCAAGAAAGAAAATATGTAATCAAAGGAATACAATAATATCTATAGAAATTATTTTTTTATATTAGATGATCATGTGCAACTATAAATGATCACAAGAATTTATGGGTTAAATAAATACTAGTAAATGATTTTACCATGGGAATGGGGTCATTGAATATGTGAAGATTAATTAGTTTTGAATAAATCAAAATGATGGTAAGCATGTATGTATATATTAAATACATGTCTTCATATGTTATGTTCATTAGATTGATTCATTGGTAAACATAATTAAATTATAGCCTTATATCAATAAGAGTTTTTCCTATATAATAGAATAAGATAGAACGTAATCAAAATATATAATAAAATCTTATAGTCTTAATTATGCTGCGAGTTATTAATAAATGCATAGGGTATCATGTTAACTGATTGTTTTCATCAATTGTGTCTACTTATAAATATGAATTGTGATTGATAAATATTCTTGGAAGGGACTTAGACTGATTTGATTTTTGTTCTAGTTTCCCCTACTTATTAGGTTTTTAATATGACTTATTTGACCAAACTGTCACTTTTATGGTTAAGTGAAAGATGATAATTTTTTTTATGATTAATTGATTAGAAACAATGAAGTTTTATGGAAGAAAGAATGGAAATCTAGGAAGAACTTAATTGACAATAAAATACATGATAAGCTTAGATACAATATTTGAGTTTAATGAATCAACTAAAGACTCACTTCATTATGATATAGTGGAATTTATACTCTTATGTATATAGATATGAATGGTATTTTAGTAGATATATGATAGGGATATAATGTTATATATTTTTTATAGTATTTTATTAAATTCTAATGGAATGAACAAGAACACATGTATGGATTTTATACATTGAACAAGAAATATTTAAATGAGTATTATTATCAAATATACATGTTGTGAGTAAGAGTTATGTTTGAAAAAGGGACTTAGAATGACTTGATCCTTATTCTAGTCTCTTATGCACAATTGGTTTGAGTACAATTCATTTGAATAGCCTATGATGTCACTTTATGATTAAGTAAATGAAATAAATGGTATTTTGTATTTATGATTGATTGTATTTGTTCATCAATGGACTAAGTGTATTTTGAAATTTCTATTAAATCTACTTTTGAATCTTTATATGTGATTACTAGACTATATTTCATATAACAAGAGATAGTTATATGAGTATATATAAGAGTATGTTAGTGGGTAACTCATACATCTATTCCATGATGTCGCATGATAGTCATGATTTAGTAGTAGAGAGTTTTGTGTGAGTGGAACTAACTCATATTGTTATATATGATTTCTATAATGAATTTTTTTGCTAAAGTAATGTTATAGCTAAGACATTGTCATTCCAATGTACTTATAATTTACATGCTTATGTTGATGTCATTTAGATAGAGGATTAGATTCAATGGTATTTATGATATTACATATAATAGTTATAGTAAACACATGGGTTCTGGTTGATTTCATGATATTAACATTATTCTTATTTTCCCTTCCATGAAGGGTAGGGTCACTGTTGATGCATATATTATGCTCCTTGTGTCATTAGAGAACAATGGGAAATGAATAAACTCAATTTCAAGTCCTGTAAGACTCAGGGACTAAGTTTTTAACATAATTACTATTGTAAATTACATAAATAGAATAGATAAGGTCACCACTTTGATAGTCTACAAGAAAACCATGTTGTAGGGACGATAGATGTTTATGTAGTGACACCTTTCTTGTTAATATTTATGAATTGCGTTAATACTTTCCAATTATTTCCAAAAATATAAAAAAATGGTGGATATTTATAGAATAATATAATATAAAGTGATTCATGGGTGGATCCAAGAGTGAGTAGGGTAAGGTAGAAAAGAGATTGTGCTTAAGATGACTAAAGATACCAATTCTTCTAACTTCTAAGGCAAAATAAATAAAACTAGCATCTACCAACTCTAGCATAATGTTAAAAGTTAAATAAATGAATTTGAAACTTCAAATGAAGGAAAATGCATATGCTTAATAACATACTTTCCATAAAATTTCTCACTCACAGTGAATTGTATAACACATTTATTTGTAAATAAGAGAAAAATAAAGAATGTATAATATCAAATTTATCATCCTAGAGTTAAGATCAAACTAATAGATGCATTTATGAAATTTAATATCCAAAATTAGCTTTTAGGAAGAAACTATCAAACATTTAAATCATGAGAATTTAAAAATCAAACACATAAAATAATGCTACAAACAAACTCTTCAATTCCTTGGCTTTTTGTATTAGTTGTAATAAAAACTATTTTCTCCTTTTTACAAATGAAGGAAGCATCTCTATTTATAGGATTAAAAATGCCTAGGACATGTTCAAGTGGGCCCACAAAAGGTTCCCAATATACAACCAAGTGGCTTAAAATTTTCCATAACAATAGAATATTCTAAATTTGATTCTATAAGTTAAAATAGAATATCCTAAGGGCTTAGAGGTGGCTATTTCAATGCTTTCTATTATTATTGTCTTTGATTTTTCTCAGCTTCTAAAACTTTACACATTCCTAGTAGCCTTGTTACTTTTGAGAGAAGTCCAAGATCATGGGCCTAAATAAGTTTGATATCTCCTGGATGATCCTATCATGCTCTATGAGTATTGGCCTTAGTGCTTCATTAATTACATTTGCCTTCTCTAGCATTTGATTGGAAAATGCCATGATGTTTATTAATTCTATAGTAGTCTTTGCACTATCTATATCATGTTGGAACTGAGAAAAAATAACTTTAATTCATGCTCTAAATTATTGATTATCCATGAAGGTACCATCAAGCTTGGTCACTCTAGTGATTATGACATCCTTTAGTATCAAGGTAATATTGAATTAATTTTTTTCAAAGGATGTATTTGCATCCTTGAGATGATCCAACCATGTATTCAAAATCCTCTTCCTATTCATGAGGATGGTCTATGTAGGAAAAATGTCTTCAAGAGGCAAGACTTTAAGGTCAGGAAACTTATTTCTTCTTGTCACTCTAGCCAAGTTTGCCAACTTGGAGTCATATAGTGCAAGATTTTGGTTAAGTTTAATGACCACTTTAACGTGTTTGATTTTATCTTCGTACCTCTTTTTATCACTTTATATAAGATAAAGACATTAATGACAATGTTAATTATTTAAATTAAAGTTACCTCTAGCACAATGGGCAGAGCTTGCTCTTTCAACATTTTTAGTTCTTATTGTATCCCCTTCATCAAGATAATATTAGACTTTACATGTGATTACACTAAGGATATATGGTTCTTTGAATACTCTTATACCTCTCTAGGGCCATCCTTTCTCTTTCTAGTCAAAGTGAAGAGTGGATCTTCTCTTTCGTATATCACAATCAAGCTTGATTATGGATACTCTACTAGTCTTCTTCCCATTCTCCTCATGGTTCAAGTGGTTGAATCAAAACTCATGCTAAATTGGGGTGCATAGGAGACTACTTTAGGCTTCTCTTAACTTGATGCCTATATAATATCCCTTACCCAATTTGGGGAAGTTGTAGATGGTGGCTATACGGGAGGCTATTATAATGGGAATGCCTAGGTAGAAGATGAGGTCAAAGCTATTATAGAGATGAATAAATTGGTTGGGTCCAATTTCCCAAGTGGGTCAAATAAATATTGGATAGGGCCCATGTTGAAGATGAATGAAGTAAATTTGGAGGACATAGTCACCTTATTAACTATGGTGAGGTTAAGTGGCCTTTTCTAGGTGAATGGTTTCAATGGCTTGGTAGATGTAGGGGATCTAAGGGTGAGTGATGAACTAGTAGTGGTACCCTAAGGAGTAAAATCCATATACAAGTTAGCACTAGTGCTTTAGGAGCTTCATGTAGGTGAAATGTTGGTAATGGAATGGGATATGAAGTGGGGAGTGGTTCCTCCAAAGGAAGTAGTGGTAGGGGATGTGAACATGGGATTGGTAGTAGAAGTAGTAGTAAGAGTAGTTGTAAACATACTAGTAACTAGGAAGGAAGTCAAAGGTGTAGTACTTAATAAAGGAGTTGGGGAAGTTGATGGAGGGGGGTACTCCTCCTCTTATGGTATCCCTTAGAGACTTATTCTTTATGTCAACCTTTTCAACATTTTTCCCAGCTAGTGCTTGTAGTTCTTCCATTGAAAACTTAATTCCTTATGGGGATCCTTAAAGCTCAATAACATTAGGTCCAAATTAGTCCAAGTTTTCTATGGAAACTTCTTTATAAGATGTAGAGACAAGTGTAAGCCCTTGATAGGGGCCATCTTGGCCACTATCTTCTCCTAACTTAGAGTTTGGATTCATGTATTGTCTACTCTGAGTAGCTTATAATGGAGGCCTACAGGGTCTATTCTTGATGATAATAATGTTATCCTCTTTCTCTTCCTCTTGCCTAGCCTCATAGTCTACATCAAATAAGCTTCCATGGGCTAGTGATGGTTGAGGCCTTATGATGTACTCCTTACTCCTATCCTTATCAATCTTCATTTAGAGCTCTATATTTTTCCTTACAACATTTATGATGACTACCTCATCATTCATTGCATTTAGGTAAATCCAATCATGCACCTCTTTTTGGTGCTTATACTCCAATACCACATCCTTCTGTAATTTTATCAAGTGCCTAATAATGACATTTTTTTCATCCCATTCCCTAAAACCATCTTTGGGTAATATGTATGAGTCCATATGCCTTTTAAGCACTACAATGTCTTGTCATTTCATCATCTTAATCCTCCTTAGTGTATAAGGTGTATTTTGGGGGACTATCTTATTTTTTCTCTTGAAGATGCCATCAAATCCATGAAGTAGTTGATAGGCCATCTCCTCCTATGCCAACTTTATTAGCACAATCTTGGTAGCTTGAGTGGAGCTACCATTACCCCTTCCACCTAAATGACTATGTAATTAGGATAGAGCCAAAATCTACCCATGTCTTTCAACATCATTATAAATTTTGGAGGGAGACTTGGTATCTCACACTCAATGATATATTTATAAACATGTGGATAAAAGGTTTCTATAATTATCTTGATATTCTACCTAAAGTGGTGGATGTGCAATGCAAATAATGATTGGGGTACGACTTCTTGCCTTTCAAGGGACCATGTATTTGGACCTAATTAAATATTTACACATATTTAATCTAGTATATAGTTCATCATGCATAATGGAGCCCCATTCTTGAAAGTGTCATTTATAATAGTGACTATATTTTGGCTAATAATATGTGCATTGCCAAATACTCTATTCAGTAAAGCCAAGACAATCCTTACCCCTTTCCTAAAATACTAGATAGGTAGGTCCCCTTATTCTTTCATGAAGACAACTCCCTTTGGGTTAGTCACACATGATGCTAAGACTGTGTCAAGAGAGTGAACCTTATATGAGTTGTTAATAATGCTTTTGTTGTATTCCACCTATGGCAAAGGTAGTCATATTAATTCTCAAAATTGGGCCTGATGATGAAAGCAATCAAGAGCCCTTGGTTTATGGATTTGAGAAACCCATATTCACATTTCAACATCCCTAAGATTCCATATACTATATTAGTGCATGACATGACCTTTAGTTTTTTGGGCCTTTGTCGATACCAATAGCTTGGATTACTAGGATATCTGAAGTGTGTTGAATAATGTGGGGCATGGTTTTAGAATCATCAAAATCCCTAGATCCTTAAACACTGTAATACACACTATTATAATGAATTTACCCTATGTTTATCTTTGTGGGGATGAATTCTATGTCCTTAAACAAGACCAAATTGTCATACTAAAAAATAAAATCATCATTCCCAAATGTAACATTCTTACCTAAGGTGGAGGGTCCTAATTGTGCCATTTTTACGTTATTTTGGGTAAAAAATTATGTCTTATTGTACTTCTATACAAATTTTAGATCTCTAATAATGGTGGTTCAGGTACAATCTATGAAGAGCTTGAGCTTGGTTGAATTGAGAACATGGATAGTAGAGAGATAAAATGCTTAAGACTTCAAATACAAATATAGGTAGTAATAGCTGAGTTGGGTAGCCATTTGAATATTGTTTTTATTAATTCAAGGTTTAATGGTGATTCTAGTTCATTACATATTAATGGAGAGCTTGTCACCTTTGCATATTTTAAAACTATTACTTTTAGCATTTAATTACTTGAGAATTCAAATTTAACACTGATTTGACTTTGATTTTCCATTAATTTTATATTTAAAGCTAAATTTTACCACATTTTGACACATAGCATGCCATCTCAGATCCATATAGGTACTCACAAGGCCTAAACATGACTAAATTACTTAGCTCAAATTTGGATATGGCACCTTCTAGTTCCTCTCATGATCTTAAAATGTAGATTAGTGTGATGAGTCATTTGTACTATGCCACATGGAATCCCTATATTTCTAGTGAGCTATTGGGTGGGGCCCTCTAATTTTGGTTGGTTTTGAGAGTGCCACATGTCTCTTTCATATGTAATTAGTGTTTCTTCTTCACCGCTGTCTCTCTTACAAGCAATCATAGCTTTTCTTTAACAAGAGGCTTTCTCAGAGGGTTCTTGGAGCTTCCCTTTGTTAGATGTCACCTTTAGAAGTGTTTTAAACATCTATTTACAAATTTGAATTAATCATGTAGCTCAATTGGATCCATGTGTCACTTTTGGAGGTAGTATTATTAATCTTAGATCATAGATTTAAAGGAGTGACATGTGGCATCATCACATGGGCTTAAGCTAGACAAATGTCACTTTGGTGGGCCTTCAAAGGTACTCTAGTATATCTTTAGATATAAGAATTAGGGGCATGACAAGTGTCCTCATCATGTGGGTCTAATGGGGACACATGTTATTATTATGAGTTTTCATTTGTTCTTCTACCACTTGTTACTCTTGGGAGGGGCCTTATATAGTTTTAAACCATGAAGCCTTGATCAGATGGTTCAAGTGTTTCTAGATGTCTTGCTTGAGGGTTTATGTAAGATTTAGATAGATGAAATGTGGTGTGAACATGAGTTGATCTTATATGGATCTTTAAGAGACACACATCACATCAGAGGGCTGCTTTAATTTATATGGTCATGATTGGGACACATAGTCGCATCTCACAAGCCTCTAGACTATAGTGGGATGTATGGTGGATTATATTGAATGGGTTCACTCATGAGGTTTAGGATCTCAACACATAGCCCATGGATTTGAATTATAATGTCTAACTCCCTCACAATCTATGGGGATGTCACCATATGGTTTGTAGGCTTCATAGATTTGTTCTAAGTTTTGTATGTAGGGTGCAATGAATCGTCAAGGCTTTGTGAAGGATAGAAAGGTCAACACCTATCCTTTTTAGGTCACAATATTTAATTTGACATCCCATGAAGCATCATAAACCATTAATTTAAATTTTACATCATATGAGACCAAGTTATAATTTAAGTTAAACTTCTAAAAATGTCAAATTCCCATCACAATCAAATTAAAATAAGTTTAAGGTAAATTTTGTAAGTAAGTGCTTTAAACAAATATGAGGCTTGTCTAGTAAGGTGGGAAAATCTTGTCATGTTCATGCCAATCAAGAAACTAGGTAGGACATCTTCAATGAATGCCTATCTCCACATTTTGAAGCATTCATGATTAATAATCCATTGTTAATTAAGCTTTGAAGAAAACTTGTAGTACCTTTAATATTCCTAAGTATTACTCTTTACTATAAAATGGATTATTAACCAAAGATTTCTCAAAAGTATTAAGTTAATTCTCTTATATAGTAAAATGACTTAGTAAGCTTGGAATTTTAGGTATTTTGGAAAATTGAGGGTCCCCATTCTAAGAATAGGCGATAGTTGAGCATCAAAAAATGGTGGCCTTTATAGGGAAACATTACAAAGTGTTAGAATCCAAATCTGTTATTCAATGATGAATAAAAAATTAGTGATCTCACTGTGATTTTTAGTCAATATCAAAACTACTTTTTAGAAATAATGAAAGCTCACAAGTGGGAAATAGAATTTAAATCTTGTAGGCAATCATACTATGTGTGTGCTTTGAAGTTCATTAACTATTACCATTGGGTTCAAAAATGATAAATTTCAAGCTTTAAGGTATAAAAAATGAAATGACTCAAGTATTCTTTAGATTTAAATAATAATTATTTGATAAATTAGGGATGACTTGGGCATTGCTCTGCTACCATATAAGCATCCATAATCCTGACAGAGATACCTTTGACTCCACTTAGGGCCTTGCTCTAATATCAACCAGGCATCCATAGCCTCAATATAGATTGAATAAATCATCATTAATGGAATATGAATTAGTTTATGATTTCACTTTATTGGCATACAATATTCTTGTTCTTTCTTTATTTTTTTATACCTACATTCATAAACTAAAATGGTTGGGAACCAGAATTAGCTAGGTGTAAAGATTGTGTCAAGACATAGTCTGAATGTTATTCACTCTTAGATTACAAGTTCTACCCAAGTAATTTATTTAGTGAATTTGAGTGTCAGTATGATGGTCCACATAGTTTCAAACTCTTGTTCAAGGAAATGTTCAATCATCTAAACTACATTATAACCTTGAAATAGCTTACAATTTTCATGAGAAAACTAACTTTTAATTAACCACACCCAGTGCTTCTAAATTAGAATAATGCTAGATGATTACAAACTTTGGACTACCAATGTTTAAAATTATCAATCCGTTCTCCCCATTTTAGGATTAGGATGATAAAAATTAAGCCAATGAATTCTTTTCTAGAAGACTTATTACTAAGCTATAACACACAATAGAAAACAAAGACATAATATGAAATCAAAGAAAGAAAGGGACAATGGAAAATAGAGAAGGAAAGTAAATTGGAAAGAAAGAAAGGATAGAATAAAAAATAAAAATACTCTACTCTTACCTAATATAACTCTAAATAAGCTTAATTTCCTATTGGAATTTGTGATAAAGTAATAGAGAAGTAATGTTTTAAATACTACCCATTGAATGGAAAGACTAAGTCATTCCCTTACAAGTCTTTGAGTCTAAATGAATTTTCACCTAATATCTCTGCTACTTGATAGGGTCAAATATAAAGGGGTGTGAACTTTTCATGTGGTCCTTATCCCATAGTAGGACTAAGTCTAAGATTCATAATGCTTTGATCTTGGATTATTTGTTGAACCACCTCTTCACAACATCTTAATGCTTGATAAAGTTATTTAATGCTTCATCTCTAGTATCCTCCATTTGGATGTTATTAATAGTATCCTAGATTACACTCTTTCATCATCTTTCATGTACTCAACCATGAACTCATGGGTGGGTAGCTTCAATATGATGGGAAATATAGGTTGCTACCAATAAACTAGTAAGAATGGGGATGGTCACCTTCTTTTATCTAGTTTTATCTGACCATAGATCATATTTTAGTATGGACTACTATTCTCTTGGTTTCTTTTCTATAGACTTGTTGACAACATTCATCAAGCTCTTGTTAGTGGATTCAACCACTCCATTACCTTGAGGGTAGTAAATTAAAGTAGACTTGATGATGATTTGATTGTCATACACCCATTCAATGAAATCAAATGATGTAAATTATATGCCATTATCACATACCAGAGATAAGGGTTCCCCAAATTGAGTGATAATGTTTTCTTCTAGGAACTTAATGACATTAATTATTCTACTATTCTTGGTGGCCACTTCTTCGGTATACCTGGTGCAATAGTCTATGGCAGTAAGTAAAAATTTGTGTCTCACTAAGGATTTAGGGTTAATAATTCCTACAAAGTCAAGGCCCCATTGTGTAAACAATTTTTCTTTGATTATTGGTTTTAAAGGTATGGTTGTCATTACTTCTCTTCAATCAAACACTTGACATTGGTGGCATGTTCAAACATAAGCATATGCATATTTGAATATGGTTGGCTAGTAGTAGTAAACCCTTAATATTTTGTGTGACATGATGCATCCTGAAGGATGGCCACTTCCCATCTTATCATGGAAACTGACCATGATCTTAGTCACTTCAACTTTAGAAACACACCTTAGATAAACTCTCTCATAGTTATTTATATAAAGGACTCTTCTTTTGATCATAAAGTGAGATGATCTCAGAATGAGGGCTGTTTTATTCTCTCTCTTGAGGTGTTGGGAACACAATCCATTTTTTAAATAATAAACAATGTCCTTGTACCAATATCCTTTGGGAACTTGGCTAGCTTCTACCTAAAAAAAATCAATACAAGGATTAGTGTTTGTAATGAGCTGGATAAGACCTTGACCCCTAATTAACTTAGAATATTTTATCTCTAAGTCATATTATTAGAGTTTGGTCATCCACTTACCTCTTCTTTCTCCAAGTTCATTCTATCCTAGCATTACCTTGACAATTGGATTAGATAATATGGCATATGTCTTGTTCCTAAGGATGTGGTGTCTGAATTTCTTTACAACCTTCACTAGTGTGTAAGATTGCTTGTCCAAAATAGGATAGTTGAGATATGTATTCTTAAAATTTGTGATCATAAATGTTATGAGGTGATATTTATCATCTTCTTTCTATGTTAAGATAGTAGAAATACTATTATTAGAAGAAAAAGAGTATACATATAAATATTTGTTGAAATTATGACTTCTTAGAATAGGAGCTTAAATAATAATATCCTTAATGTCCTAAAAGGACTTCTTTTCTTCAACAATCCATTCTATCTTTGAATATTTATTTAACATGGCATTGAGTGGTCTCATAATTTATACAAAATTAGAAATAAACTTACTTACAAAGTTGATTTTACCAAAGAAATATTTTTAACTCTTTCTTGCTATTGGGAACTTCTACCTTCAAAATTACAGTGATCCTATTAGGGTCAATAGTCATACCTTCTTGAGTGATTACATGTCTGAAAAGTTTACCCTCAGTCAAACAAAATATGCTTTTCTTGAGGTTCAAGGAAATGTCATACATTTTGCATTTCTCCAACACTTGTTCTAATGTGTCATGTGATCCCCCTTATTTTTAGAGAAAAATGTTAGATCATCCATGTAAATAATAATGAATTTACCTAAAAATCCATGGACCACATGGTCCATTGCTCATTTTAAAATTTCTCTTGCATTGATCAATCTGAATGGCATTCATTTGTAAGAAAACATTCCCCACTTGGTTATGAAAGTAATCTTAATTTTATCACTTTTGTTCACTAGGACTTGGTTGTAACCTTAAAATATATCAAGGAATGGCATCATTTCGAAGCCACTTACCATCTATATGACTTCATCTAAAGATGGAAATGGATAATTATCTTTCTCTGATGATTTGTTTAAATCCAAAAAATAACACAAAGTCTAATTTCTCCATTATTCCTTTGAATTGGCATAAATTTGGAAACCCATGTTGAGTGACATATAGGAAAGATTATTCTTGCATCAACCAATTTTTTTATTTATTTGTAAATTAGTGGTTCCAATATTGGATTTAATAGTCTTTGTCTTTTCTTGAAAGGTTTTCAAGCTTATTTCAAAGGGATAGTGTGAGTGATCATACTAGTATCAAATATATTGAGGTCATCATATGACCATGCAATGATATCTCTGAATTTGGTTAGAAGGGTTGTATCTTTTCTCAATTCTTCATCAGTGCATACTATACCAATGTTGACATTTTTTTCATTCCCAAGATTTCCCAAGTTGACTTTTTTATAGTCCTTTCCACTTACTTTAGGCTTATTAGCTTCATTTCCTTGTTTGTCTAGGTCAAACATTACTTCCAAAGAGATCATGCCCTTGTAAATCTAGTTCTCTTTAAGTTGAATAAATCCATCTTCACTATATTTTGGACTTTTTACATAACTTTCATCCCATTCATCTATAATGGAGGATTCAAATACTCTAGTATTGAATAATAATTTAATTATTTATTGGTCATCATTGAAACCATGGAAGTGATTGATGTTATATAGTACAGAGGGGCATTAAATTATCTCTACAATAAACTCTTCCAAATTCAAAGCCTTTAGAGGTACCAAGTTTATTGATACTGAGGCTAGAACATCTACTAACTTATTTTGTTCCCTAGGCAAGGAAACAATATTGAATGAGTCAAAGTACTCAATTATATCTAAAGATATAAACTTATACTTTATTATGAAAGAGAGCTTGCATTGATATCTACTTATAATCTTATTTATAATTAGTTTACAATCACCATAAACTAATAGTTCTTTAATGTTATATTTAATTATAAATTGAAGTCCTAAAATGAGAGCTTCATATTATATTAAATTATTAGTGCAAGAGAAATATAATATATAGGAGGCTAGATAATATTTTCCCTTAGGATTGGTTAGAATGATCCTGACACCAGAACCTTGTTTTAATTGTGTAGCATCAAAGTTTAATGTCCAAGAACCTTTAATTTTTTATTCCTCTAACTTGTTATCACTTGGACTAATTCTAGTGGTTTCTAAAGTATAGACACCCAAGTCATAGGATTGGTAGTCTACCTTCTCATTCTTGGCATTTTATTCTATAATCATATATTTCATCTTGGGTTTCTTGGCAAACCTTATCTAATTAGGGATCTTACGCTAGGGTATCCACATGTGAGAACAATCCATGGACATGTATCCATTTAATGATTTAGTCCAATCATGGTTCAACAATAATCCATAATCTTTAGGTATGTAAACAACTTGAATGTTGATGAACTATTGGATTCAAGTATCATGGGTGAGCTGCATATGGATATTTAATAATTCACTAATTACCTTCACTCTTTACTTGTCCAATTATACCACAACTTTATTATATTTAATTGGGTTTAACCCTATAACTTTTCACATACTCCCAAGGTCATAATATTAATTGAGGCACTAGAATCAAACAAATAATTATGAAGGTTTTTACCAAATATCCTTATAGTTAACAATAATGGTTGAAATTCATGCTTACTCTTATATATTAACACATTTTCATGGGCCTATTTAGCCTAGCTAGAGATAGGTTTTTTATTAAATGATTTCAATAGAAAATCATGTTGTTTAGTGCTTTGTGTGTGCTCATAAAATGTTATGTTTACTTTGATCCTCTTCATGTATTCCACTATGTTGTATCTACCCTTTGTTGATGTGGTGCAAGGAGCCTCTATTGTTGGTTGACTATCCTTACCTTTGGGATGTGGAGGGTTATTGTCTATCCTGCCATCAAGAGGTGTGTCTAGTTTATTAGGTCAAGTAAAGTTTATCAAAGGTGGGTTTGAATCTTTTATTCTCAAGGCATATTTACTCCTTTGGTACTATTAGAAATCATGCACATCCTCAACATTATCTTCACATTCATTCTCATCTTGGCTAGGGAAGTCATAAGTCTCAACCATGAGGACAAATTTAGGTGATCTAAAAGATTCATTAGAATTATTAGAGCTATTAGCAGTGTTTTGAATAGTTGGATTCATGTTGAATCCCTCCATTTGGCTCTAGATAGATTAAAATACATGGCAAAACTCAACATAGTCAAGCTCTCCATGTCTATGTGTATTATGCACTCAACACAAGTTAGGCAAAGCCATCTCACAAATATTGATCTTAGGTAGTTGGCTCAAAGGGGGCTCACTATTATTAATCTAATTGAAAGGTTTATTGTATATTTGGAAATTGTAATTTCTATTGGAGATCTCAATAGTGTTACCCACTTTTTATTGAGATCTAAAATATCATTAGTGAGTTTTTAAATAATCCTTTATATTGAGTGTAACTCTCCATTTGGAGGTTATGGGTTCTTGCTTTGGGTGGTATCTTGGACATTTGTGTTGTTCATAGGTACCATGGTTTGATTATTCTAGGGATGTTCTATAACATTTACTTGGTTAAATAATCCTAGTTGTTGGTTGGGTGTAACATAAATTACATGTAAATGGTTGATCACTAATAATTGATTCAATGTAGGGTGATTTTGATTCATTTTGGGATAACATTTAGAGTAGGCATGGTTGGATCAAAGTTTGGTATAACAAAGGTAAGATACCCTTATGAGTGCATTTATTCATGAATATATATAGCCTTAGCATAGGCTAAAGACAGTGTCAATACCTATGGCTCTCCTCAAGAAGATGATTGTCATTGGGTCCAAAGTGTTGTATATTTCTAAGGCTAAATTGTCTATAGGCTTATATGGAGGGGATGTAAGGGTGTACACCATTTAGAGCCTAGTATTGAACATTTTGATTAGCTCTTTTGGGTCCTTTTTGAGGGTGGTAAACTATTGATAAACAACTCTAAGGCCAACTACCCTTCCAAATTGGGAAATAAAGGTATCATTAAACTAACCCCATCATGTGATGGAATCTTCAGGTAAGTTAAGGTATTAATCATAAGTTGTATCCATAAAGGTCAAGGGAAAAAGGTGATAGGACACATCCTCATGAATCATGTTGAGTAGCCTTAAAGATGTCTTAAATGAATTCACATGCTCTTTAGCAGTCACTCTTCTAGTGGAGGTAAAGAGAGGTAGGTATTTTTCTAGATTCCTAGGTAGATTGTGCACATACCTAGGGACATTGATGAATGAGACAACTAACCATGCCATGATTGGCATGAGAGTTTATATATTTTATTTAGATAGGGAATTTAGCTAGGTCTTAGACTTATTACATCTACCTCTTTCTATTATTGCCTTCCTTGGGTTTCTAAGGATGCTCAAGTGATCTTAGGTTCAGATTGGGACCTAGTTCTAATCCTCGATAACTCTAGGATGCAAGATGGGTACTAAGAGCAAAGGATCTCTAAAGATGACCTCAAAAGTGGTAAATATTACAAATATAAGTATAAAATCCTTAGATTAAGTATCTTTACTTGATATTTGAGGATCTAAGGCTTGAAGCCTCAAATTTCTTGATACCTACACACATATTGTTAGTCCTACATGTTAACCTATAAAGATCAGTGCTAAACCAACACATCAAAGTGTATCTATGCCTTGTTTAATGATATAAAAGCATTTGAGTATTTTAAAATAACTTAAAACACAAAGCTAAGCAAAGGTTCACTTAAATCTAAGCGAATTAGAGTAATTGAGATGTTAAATGCCTATATTGAACATCAATAATGTCTTAGAGAATGATCTTTGCACAAATATCCAAATTCTCTAATAGATTTCTACCAACAATTACAAAGATGATCAAACTAACCTTTAATATTTCTAAATAATAGGGTATTTCACCTATATTTTCATGAATTTAAAGTAAATATCTACACTATTTTACCAAATTTGCATAAATGAGCACTAATTTTGATAATTTTTTGTAAAGAATGCAAATATTCCTATAAAGAATGCAAAGATTCATGTAAATAATGTAAATCCTTAGTGTTCTTTAACTATATTTACATATTTTGAAA
The DNA here is from genome assembly GCA_037957365.1 of Torreya grandis. Classification (NCBI taxonomy): domain Eukaryota; kingdom Viridiplantae; phylum Streptophyta; class Pinopsida; order Cupressales; family Taxaceae; genus Torreya; species Torreya grandis. Next base: position 3,544,866 of record JARHVA010000837.1, on the reverse strand, counting down.
TAGATAGGCATATATTTAATGATATAAATTATAATTATACAAAGACCATGAAATTAATTTCATAAGGCCCTCCTTCTAGAGCCATATTTTCCCTTCATGTTGATGCACATATTACATTCCCTATGTCACTAGGAAACAATGGGAAGTAAGAAACTCAATTTAAAGTCCTAAAAGACTTAGGTATTGAGTTTTTAATATAATTACTACTAAAAATAGAATAAAAATTAGAGATGTGGTCACCACTTTGAAATTCTACAAGTTGATCCTCCTATAGGGACAACATATGTTTATGTAGTGATACATTTCTTTCTAGTCTTTGTGAATTATCTTAATATTTGCTAATTTATTCCTAAAATATAAAAAAATTATGGATATTTATAGCATGATCTAAGTTAAATTGATTCAAGGGTGGATCTAAGAGTGATTAGGGTAAGGAAGAAAAGAGAGTGTGCTTAAGATGACCAAAAATACCAATTATGCTAACTTCTCAGACAAAACACATAAAACTAGCATCTACCAACTCTAGCATAATGATCAAAGATAAATAAATTAAATTGAAGCTTTAGAGGAATGAAAATACATATGTCTAACAACATAATTTTCATAGAATTGCTCACTCACAATAATTTGTATAACACATTTAGTTGTAAATGAGAGGAAAATAGAGAATGTATACTATCAATTTTGTCAGCCTAGTGTTAAGATCAAAATAATAGATGCATATATGAAATGTAATTAACAAAATTATCTTGAATAAAATAAACTATAAAACATATAAAGTGTGATAATTCATAAATCATATAACACACACAAAATAACACAACAAATAAACTCTCAAATTCTTTGGCTCTTTGTATTAATTTTGGTAAAAAAATATTTTTCTCCTTTTTAAAAATGAAGGAAACATCCTATTTATAGGATTAAAAATGTCTAGGACATGTTTAAGTGGGCCCAAAAAATGTGCCCAATATATAACCAAGTGGCTTAAAATGCCCTATAAAAATAGAATATTGTACATTTGATTCTACAAGTTAAAGCAAAATATGCTAAGGTCTTGGAGGTGGCTATTGCAATGCTTGATGTTGTTGTTGTCTTTGCTTCTTCTCAACTTCTTATTTAGTAAAAAAATTTCACATGTTTGGTAGTCTTAGTATATCTAAGATAATTCTAGGATCATGGGCCTAAATAAGTTTGGTATTTCTTGGATGACCCTGCCATGTTCTATGAGTATTGGCCTTAATGCTTACTCAATTGCATCTGACTTCTCCAACCTTTGATTGGAAAATGCCATGATGTTTATTAATTATACAATATCATTTGAACTAGATACATCCTACTAGAATTTAGAAACAAAAACTTTCATTTGTGCTCCAAACTCTTTCTCATCTATGAGTGTTCCATCAGGTTTGGTCACTCTAGTGATCATGGTATCTTTTCTCAACAAGGCAATATTGAATTCAATTTTTTCAAAAGATGTATTTGCATCCTTTAGATGATCCAAACATGTATTAAAAATCCTCATCCTATTCATGAGAATGGTCTATTTAGAAACAATGTCTTCAATAAAAAATACTTTGAGGTTAGGAAACTTATTGCTTTTTACCACTCTAACCAAGTTTGCCAAGTTGGTGTCATAGAGTGAAATACTTTAGTCAAGTTTAATGACCACTTTTGATGTTTTGATCCCATATGCCTAACTCTTTATTATCACTTTATACAATATTAAGACATTAATTACAACATTAATTATTAAAATTAAAGTGCCCTCTAGGATCGTGGGTAGTGCTTGCTCTTTTATCCTTTTCAATTCATGTCACATCCCCTCCATCAAGGTAATAGTAGACTCTACTTGTGCTTGTACCTAGGATATATATTCCTATACATACTATTTTACAACTTTAGGGATATCCTTTCTCTTCTTAGTCAAATTGAATAGTGGTTCTTCACTCTCATTTATCATAGATGAGCTTGACTATGGCTTCTCTCGGTTGATGGTTCTAGTGGCTGCATCAAACCTCATGCCAACTTAGGGTGTAGAGGAGATTGATTTAGGCTTTTCTTGCCTTGCTACTAATAAGCCCCAAAATTTTCATGTTTTTTCCCTCATTTTACATATTCACCCTTCTGTCTTATCATGTTTTGGAACCATTTTCCCATAAGTTTTTATCCTTAGATAACCATGTTTTGAAAATAACATTATGTTATCATGTATCTTTGAATAGTTAGAATTTTGTCTTGAAAATCAAGTATATAATATTAATATTTTAATATAGGATTATTTTATTTAAAATGTGTTTAAAGGGTTTTTGAATAATTAGGTAAATTTAAATGAAAATTTCATGGTCCATCCTATAGTAAAGGATATTCATAATGAAAAAACATCCTACAAACACTACATGACCAAAGCTGCGAGTAAATAGAATTTGATTCCCAAATCAAATAACTGGTAGAAGTTGTAGCAACATTTATGGAACATAGTAAATATTTTATTCATAAATGAACAAATTGGATTGTCTTATAGCATCATTTTAAGTTCCATATAAATGACAACCTTTGTAGAAAGAATCAATTTCTATTATCCTACAACTGAATGTTTCTTAATCTAGAATGTATTTTGTTTTGTATAAGATAATATCCTTTGTTTTGTGTGTGTGTGTATAATATCCTTTGTTGTGTGTGTGTGTCTATATATATATATATATATATATATATATATATATATATATATATAACAAGGTTGACAAAGTAGTAGAGATCAATTAGATAAATATAGTAGAAGCATATTTTGTAAGATAGTTATTATAATTTCCTTGTAGCAATTCCTTGCTACATTTGATTAATATGAAAAATTATTTCTAAGTCAATTTAATTTTTGTAAGAGGAAGGATTGAATCTTGATTTATAAGGAGGAATGGCCTCCCTTTGAAGTCTTGCAACAATAATCTAATCCATCAATTAGCTAAACATGTTATTTATTTCATTTATGTGTTGAGTGTTTTATTTCTAAGTTGTGATATTTTCAGATTTGCATGTGATTTTTTAAGGAAGCTACCAAACATAAAATAGTTTAATAATTTAATTAATTATTTTGTATGAGTGTTAAATTCAAATTTTCATTTCTTTCATAATTTACATCCTAGATTACAATCATCAGAATATCAAATTAGAGGATTAAGTGTATATATACAATTACATCATCCTAACAAGTTTAAATTATTAGGATGACATTTAAATGAAGTAGAAGATACATGTCTTTGGTAACTCTCCTTGTTCATTAAATATCAAGAGATGTATATTAGATTATGAATCTAATACTAGTAATTTTGGCACCATTACTAGGAAAGGGTGTCACACACTATAAATCTTCAATCTTGATAGCCGTTGTTTCTAGATGTTTATTTCTTTCCTAATTTTTAGAACTTACTATTTTATAGATTAAATATTTTATATTTTCATAGTTTAAATTTACCTTCTACAAGTAGAATAATATAAATTTTCAAAACCCCCATATTACTAACCCTATGCAGGTAGGGTAGGAAAAAACTTTACAAAAAAGAAAAAGTGGTTGACACACATGAAAAGATAATGGGATCATATAGGAATATTTATACCTAGATCATCAAAAATTAATTCAAGAACAAAAATTCATCCTGTAGTATTTGAGGAACATGAGTAAATCCCTAAATATCACTCATAGTTGTCAATAAAAGAGGTAAAAAGGGAGGAATTTTTGGCTAGATTGGTAGGACAAGCTAGATATTTTGAAGAGGTTCATACCCCTGATAGATATACCTATGTGATACCCTTGAGTATCCCCACCTTATCACCTCATAATAATGAATTAGAATTTTACTTCCCTCCATCACTTAAATTTCTTGCTAATGAGGCATTTGAGGCTATTCTTGCTCCTAGAATAAATACTAGCCCAATAGAATCTTCCAATTTAGAAAGACTCTTTTCTGAGACACAAGATGAATCTCCTAAAATATATAAACCATATCCTTTATATAGGAATCCATACACTCCTAAAAAAACAAGATAAAATCTCCATATTATACACCCTAGAAAATAGAAGAATTGATAGGAATTTTGAGAAGTGGATGGAAAGAACTTCCATTATACCAATAAAAAGAATATTCATGGAGGATATTCAAGAAGAAAACACTACCAATGAGTCTGATACCTTTGAATTCCCCATCCTTACTCTTGAATCAAATGCACCCATGAAGAATATTCCTCACCTGCCCTCCCTAATTTTAGGGGAAAAACATATGGGGATCCAAACACATTTATTTTTGAGTTTGACATCTTATGCTATAGCTATGAGTATAATCAAGACACTCAAAAACTCAAGTTATTTCCAAAAACCCTCAAAGATGCAACACTTAGATGATTCATGGTAATTGTAAAGGATGCCATTTCTACTTGGGAAGAAATGAAGGAGAGGTTTCTATTGAAATACCAATACTATTGTAAAGGCAGAAACTACATGAGAGATGACATATTCATAATGACACAAGCTGATGATGAGTCATTAGAAGAATATATGGAAAGATTTCTATTCATCCTACAAAATTCCAAACAAACTACAATGGAAAAAGAATCTATCAACCTAATATGATTGAAAGTAATTAGAGATGATTTTATATAGGCACTAGACTTAATGTTTGGTGGAGATTTTGTACATTGTACTTTAATGAACTAATCGTTCAATGTACAAACTACTCCAGATCAACCATGAACAAAAGTAGGGACATAACCCTTTTTGAAACATTTACAATAGAATTATCTAAAGGTAAAGTTACCAACCTATTATAGGACATTAATTAGGAAATTATTAGCCACTTAGCCACTTATCTTGATAAATTACATATGTAGAGGAAGTAGGAGGAAACTAAAAAACCCTTAGTAGCATATTGCCTTGAATGTAAAAAAATAAGGTAGAATGTACATGCCATTATATGAAAGCTTGGGTAGCCATCATAACTAAGGAGAATCTTGAAATAGTGGAGCTACATGCCATAGGAGGAGATGAATATCAAGTAGTTTATGTGGCTCAAATGAGACCATGGGTGTAAAGGTCTTCAATTCCAGGTATGCCACCAAACTCTATGTTTGAAAATTATCAATTCTCAAATAATCCTAACTATGGTTCTTGGAAAAATGTACCCAATAAAAATTGGCCCAAAAAAAATTGGTAGGTACAACATAATTAGTTATCAATGTAATAGAATGGGTAACAACCTCAACTTGGGTAATTACAAAACCAACATTAGATCTTCCCCTCTAACCCATGGTAACAACTATGGAAAGGTAATAAATGCTTTCCTCAACAAATCCAACAACCATAATAGTAGTCCTTAATTCAAAACACTCAAAAACCTACTAGACCCACTCAATTACCTACCTAACCCATCTCTAACCCTACCAATAAGTTGGTTCAGCCAACATAATCCACTATAATAATGCAATATCTAACATACACCTTAGATATCAATCAAATCCATCTTCACTTAGGATGTGTTATTTCATAACCCAACTCACCCATAGTCACAAAACATTTTGAAGAACCTGAGCAAATCCATACTAATCCAAAACCACCCATGGAAACTCCTAAGTTGATTCCACTAGAAAACCCAAAAGAACCTGACAATCTTTTTTTGGAGAGATTGAGCATCTCGTGTTCTAAACCAGAACCCAAATTTGATATCCTAGGATAAATCAAGAATGTGTGCATAAAAATTCCACTTTTTCAATAAATAAAATATGTTCCTATATATAATAAGGTTTTTAGAGAGATATGTTTGAAAAAATTAGGAAGAAAGAAGGATCCTAAAACAATCCAAGTTAATGGCCAACTAGTAGATAGTATGTTGGGAAACATAGTTCCCAAAAATACTTTGATCCTAGAAGTCCTATAGTTAATGTTAGTATCCATGGCCAACCCATATCCAATACTTTAATTTAATTGAGTACATCCATCAATGTGATGACCATGGGACCATACGATAACTAAAACTTACAACTCTATGTCCAATACCCACCATCCTATAGATGGCTGATAGGTTAACTATTAAGCTTGAAGGGATTATTAAAGACCTAGTTATCGCTGTGGATGCCTATAAATATCTAATATAATTTATTATCCTATAGCTAAAAATTAACTTGGTAGGTTATCCTTTCATCCTTGGCCACCCATTGTTGGCCATAATTGATGATTTTATTAGATTTAAGATGGGAAAAGTGTTAATCTCCAATGGAAATGACACTAAGAAATTGGTTCTTTATCTACTAGCCAAATCTTACTAGAATGATGGACCAACTCCTTAGATTGATGACTTTGAGGAAGCTATCTAATAAAAAAAATTGTGTATAATTGACTAGAGTCCAGCTTTGTAGGCATAATAAGAAGACACTGTCCTTTTCAATATCTTGTAAAACACTTATCGATAGGATTTTATAAGTACAAACATGTTATAATGTAGACCATGCCCATTTAAAAATACTTCTCCTAAAAATGACCTTACTAAAACCATAAAGGGAATTTGAACATTCCATCAGTTGTTTCCCCATCAATGTATCTATGCTCCTTTAATTGTTAGTGTGGAAACCATTCTCTCTTTAATGAATCAAGTGGACATTCTACCAAATAAACCTCTCAACATCAACACCTCTTTAACATTATAGAAAGAAAGCTAGTTAAATATAATATTGAGAAAACACATAACAACATTTTCTTGGGACTCCCATGATATGAAAGGAATACCCATAGATTTATGAACACATCACATCTACATTAAATAAGAATGCAAGCATATTCACTAACCCCAAAGATGAAAGAATCTTGTAGTCAAAGACATTATCAAAACTGAGTTTTATAAACCCTTGGATATAGGATTTTTTTACCTCATTTCTATAAAATGTGAAATTGGATGACTTAGGCATGGCTAATGACACCCAACCCATATGTCATCCTTCTTTCTCACTTAACCCTTCAAGGCTATTATTTCATTGATTCCTAGTCATCTATAGCCTTTCAAACTTAGCTCTTTCAGACTTAGGCAACCCTTTTAGGCCTAGATCTATCACCCCAAGTCTCATTCCCTTAGGAAAATAACACCCAAATTAGACAGGAGCACTAAAACCTAGGGTGTCCTATTTTTGGCACTATTTTCCAAGTCTTTTTTTACCTCTAACGGTCGAATTTTCCTAAATCCTTATATTTTTCCTTGTCATCCTAATACAAGTTCATTTAACCCCCAACCATTAATTACCCTATAAAATGCCATTAAAATTCTATTTAGAAGAGTTGGCACTCATTTACAAAAAAAACAAGAATACAAGCAAGTTCTATCAAGTACTCTTTCATATTCTTTACATATAGCCTTTCAAGAGAATGTAAAACCTATTCAAGCATTCATACCAGTCCCTAGTCATCAAAAGTACATTTAGTATTGCATCTAGTTACATACATCACAATGGATTTCACCAAGCACTTCAATGTGGGAACTACATTAGCTTGATCCCTCTTCAGAGTATTAGTATGTAGGTAGTATGCCCACACACGGGGTGTGAAGTGTATCTAACGTATCCTTTACACACTAACCCCTTCTCTCTCTTTCCCAAGTTTCCATTCAAGTTCAAGCACAAAGAGATCCTAAGGGTTTTAAAGACTAAATTAGACATACAACAAGATATATAGGATTTTAGGCCTCAAAAAATCATAGATAGGGTAACATAGGCCTACCGAACAGAACCTAGAAACCTTTCAACCTCAAGATAACAACACTGAAATAAGACTATAATGTTGGATAGTACAGTGTCCAATTTGTATGCTCTTTTCCAACCCAAAAACAAAGTTTAAGAACCTATTTTCTAGTCATATCCTCTAGTATTAGGCCCTATCTCAGTCTGGATCAACTAAAATAAGCTAAGTTTTATTTTATCTCACTTCCTACTATATTTAGAAAAGGTAAAAATACTATCTAATTACCTAAATCAATAGGTTAATTAAAGCATATTATTCACTAATTTACATTTCTCAAACCCATTTATTATTTAGGAATTAAACACCTACTTTTCTAAAATAATAAAACATTTGGTGAACCTGACTTCAAATTTTTACACAAAACCCCTAAAAACCCTAGGGATAATTATTTATAACTTTTTTTTTCATAATTTCCTAATTTTTATGAATTTAAAAATCATAAATCTACTAATTCATTTTTAAAATATCATATATTTTGTTCAAACCCTAGTTTGCCCGTACTAGGTCCTTTTTGCATACAAACACTTTTCAAACACTAGGAAAAATATATTGCTAATTTTAGAAATATTTTCTAATTTTTCCTAAATTTTTCAACAAAAATTCTACAAATTTTGTCTAAAATTTTCAAATTATTGCACTAATTTTGAAAAAAAACATTCAAAATCCTAGTTGCATTAACTAAACTCTCAGTTATTTTCCAATTCTTTTCACATCATTTTCTAAAATTTTAGTTGGCATATCAAACTTAGAAAATCAATTTAAAAATTAAAAATTCATAGTATTTTTCACAAGTATTTATGAAAAATATTTAGTTGCATATACTATCACATATTTGCTTCTTGTGGTATCATCTTACATCTCTTGCTAAATTTCAAACATGATGTTCTTTTATTTAAAAACTTTTCTTACATTTCTTACAAATAATTAAGAAACCATAATAGGTCCTATCATGTACATGAATGATGAAGTTTATCATATGTTAGTACAAGTTTGAGTTCTTTGCATTTCATGTTTATTTTTCATTACATGGGATTATGTTAAGCAATATATCATTAACTATGTTAATCCATATCCTCAATCACATCACTTGGATCCCCTTCCCCATACAGAGTCATGTTGCATGGTCTATTTCACTCTCCCCCAAGTAACTATGCATCACTAGAGAGCTTAGTTGACACCCTTTGTCCCTCCACCTCCTCAACCTATCGATTATCTTCGCTCTCCTCCCATAGCTACTACTCCTCCTATATGAATTGTAGATATTATGATTAGAGATATTAATCAATGTACCACTATGCCTCCTCCACTTACCTAAGAACCCCATCACCCTACTATTCTAACCCATCCCAGGCCCAACCCACCCACATAGGAAAATTTTCACAAGGCATATGACATTGTTGATAGGTTTTAGAATACTCTAGCTAAAATTTCCATGTTAGAACTGCTTCAGAAAGCTAATGTATTCACAGACATTCATTATCAAGCACTCATTCAAACTTTTCTACCTATTGATTTAGAACCTTCTTATTTTGCATCAATGGTCAACACTCTAAAAACTATAGAATATGTAAATTTTTTTATAGTGAGGACATGCCTTCTTAGATATTTATTGATCAAAATTTACCTCTATTCATAGAAGTACAATTTAAAACCAACATAGTCAAGATTGTTCTTGTTGATAGTGGTTCTAGAATAAATTTATGTAATATCACATTCTTACAGGCCATGGGTGTATATTTTGCATCAATGCAAAAAACATATAATAACATTTGAGGGTTTGATTATATACCATGATAGAAATTGGGTACTATTACTTTAGCTATCATGGTGGGCCCAAAACCCCTCCCAACATAGTTCCAGGTCTTGCCTAGTCCACTTCACTATAATCTTTTGCTCAAATGACCCTAGATACATATTATGGGTGTTATCCCTTCCACTCTCCATCAATGTATTAATTTTTTCAATGAGGGACACACACACACACACACACACACACACACACACACACACACACACACACACACACACACACACACACACACACACACACACACACACACACACATGTCTAGTAGACAACCATCCATTCAAATATTGTTAACTTATAAAGTCATCTTTGACTATTTCATTAGATGGGACACTATATCTCATAGTATAGACACTACTTCATAGCATTTCTCTTAATTAAATACATACATGTGAGGTTGGTGAGACTATCACTTCCCAAAATACTCCACGTACAATCACACCATTAACACCAGTTCTTTCACAAGTCATAGCAGCTTCAACTATTCTCACTACTTCATTGGTCATAGTTTTGACACTTATTACACATCCACCATCACTGACAATAATATCAATAATTCTAGTTGATTCCATAGTTACTCCACTGATTATAAATATTTTAATAGCAATACCTTATTCTACTACTATATTTGAGGAGAATCCTATATCTCAGTTACCCCTTGTCGTAAATTTGGATTTACCATATGTACATGATGTTGATACAGATTCACAAACTTCTTTAGATGATGATATAACACCCACACTCACAAATGACTATTTGTGTGGATTGATTTTTACACCAATCAGCCTAAGAGAGTAATTAGATGAATCTAAATATCCCCACATCTTGCATCACTTTTATCATCTCTCACTACACTCTTAGGATATGTTCCACACTCACAGCCATAGATAGATCACTTGGCACATACAATTCGGATGATTACTTCTATGGATATAAATTTAGTTATTCATATTCAGGTAGGTAGCACAAAACATCAACCTTAATTTATGTTATAGATATTATTTAATCATTAGTTGATCACATTATCTACAATACGAAATAGATCTATCAACAAAATGACATAGCAAGATGGTCACCCATTTTATACTTTTCATAGGATTATAGTCCATGATACAAACTCATGCAAAGATTTAAAATATAGATTGGATAAGCTACAAGATTGAGTTATTATTCATATTATATCACCACTAATGGCACCAATGGCACCAATGGCACCACTTCTATTAGAGTCATCTACTATCAGGACTAAATGCCCCAGAATTGAGTCAGAATCTCCACCACCAAAATAACCTTTAGTTCACCTTCGACATGATGACACCATGAACACAAAATATACAACATATGATGATACTTATGATGATGATCTCAAGGTATTTTATGATGGCCATGACCCTTTCCTCCATTTCTATCCCTAGTAGGCTCCATCCTTGGATCCCTTCTCCCCTCCAGCCTAGTATTATGTATATACTACTTTATTTACGTACTTTTATAGTCTTTTTTTAGCATTGATTGTATATAATATCTTTTGCATTGATTTCACATAGCTTATATCAAAATAAACAAATAATGTAAAAAATAAAAATACAAAAACATTCAAAACATATCAAAAATACCAAAATCATTTTAATTTTATGCATCATCCATTCTATACATTACTACTATCATGCTATTGTTTGTTGATTTTATACATTACCATGCTTCACTTAATCTTCTTTGAGTTGCAGTGACATCCATCTCTTTGACTGATTCATTTTACCCATTGAAGGGGCACTCCTAATTCTATATTCAAGACATACATTGATATACATACCCACTAGGGGCATCTTATACATGACTACACCATCCAAGTTATGTCATTCCTACAATACACACTCTGATTTATCATGTTGATGTAAATTACTTTATAGCTTACACAAATTACTATATCAACATTTCACTATTATCTAGCACTTGTGTATCTCTTAGAATATACCTAGTCTTGTACTATACATGTTTTGAATACTTTCAAATTTACTTTGATTATTTAGATGTAATTGTATTGTTCCATCTACTACATGCTTTCTCTGCTTGCTTAGCATATCTTTTGTGATTGCATTTCTAATTCTAGCTTGTCTCCTACTTGTGTCTTAGGATATTGGCCAAATGTCCTTTGCTTCTATTCATGTGTGTTCCTTAGAACACCTACCAATGTCCTTAACTTGTACTCTTCCATGTGATTGTGGCCCTTGTGCCAACTTTGCTTGTTTCACTTGTATGTATATGTGGCATTTGAACATGCCTTCCATGATTGTTTTCTAGTTTGAGTGACATGTGCCCATATCCCTTGATTGTGTGGCCCCTTGGCCATCCTTGTATGATTATTTTATTTCTTCTTGCTTCTTGCTTGATTTCTTATTTTATTTTTAATGTGTGCAATTCCATGATCCATATCATGCATTTCCCTTGCTTTCTTGGATGCCATGATGGCATTATACTCCATCCCTCCAACTAACAACCAACAGCTAATATGTACCATTTTCAATTTAACACTTTGCACATGATTTCACATTGTTATATCTTAATAACCATAACCCTACTAATCTAATAATATATCAATACAAACATTGATATATCTTGTAACATATTTTCAAATATCAAATGCTATATCATATATCTATATAGCTTAACACACTTGTAGGGATCTTTTATTCTAAGGACAGTAATTGTAGGTTCATCATTCCTACCCTAAAAAGAGGGGAAATCAAACAAGGGTTTTGTCACAAATACCAAAGATCCTAATAGTTAGAATAGTAACATTAAAACCACTTAGTACATAATCTAGAGGTTAAACCAGTCAAAACAAAGCAAAAAAATAATGGTAATTCCATATCAATAACTAATTTTCACATCGGATAACAACATCAGAAATGGATAGTAGCACCAAACATAGGGATGTCCACATTTTGGTTATCTTATACAAGTATAAAAAACTCAAATTTCTTATAAATAATCAAAAATTTCAAGTCAAGGATACTTTTTACACTTCTAGATAAGTCAAATTCAACAGTGTTAGTATATAATTTTCTCAAATATAGGGGGTTATCATGCATGGCATGATGGTTCTCACTTTTAGTTAAAATAAGGTAGTTGGCATAACTTCAAAATTATAATCCATGTTATATACATCAATGATTGGGAGAAATGTGCACAACACATTTATCTTCTTTTATTTTCAAGTTCATTTTATTTTAGGCATTCTTAGCAGTTGTGTGCCTTACTCCATCTGTAGGTGGGTAACATCATTTCAAGTTGAAATTTCATACAAGTTTAAATTTTTTAGTTCTTAATTTCTTTATTTTTCTTTCATATAATCTTAATACATTAGTATTGGTGTGGCTTTCATACAATCCTAACCTCCATCTTTTGAAATGGCCAAGAGTGGCCTAGTTTCTAGCATACATTCAGGGTATCCATGCCACATTGTCAAATTTATAGCACATCAATGGGCTCCATGAACCATTTCATATGATATATATAATAGTTTCAATTCATAGCTTCACTTCACAAGGAAATGATGGAGCTAAAGGTATATATTTTGTATTCTTGAGCCGCCTATTTAGAGGGATTAGACACACAGTCCAGACATTGATTATCACATACATGATTCATTAACTTCACTTAGTTGGTGATGATGGATCCAAAGGGATAGCCTTTTAATTATTGAGAAACCTTCTATGGAATTGATCACTTATCTATATTCATGATATTACTTTTGATTCATCACATACTCAACACAATCTAGCATAATCTAGCATCACCATAGGTTTTGTATTAGTTTCATACCTAGTGAGGTGTATCCATTACTTTAATTTAATCTTACTCAACTTTGTATGTTTTTATTTTATATATAGTATATATAGTAATAATTGGTCTATTTTTATGTTTTTATTTATAGATTCACACTTAACAATGTGCTCTCTCTATGCACACCCAACATCACATAGCTTTATGAGCTTCTCCCTCACAAGTAAGTTTGGGTATTCATTTTAATTTCCTTTATCCTAGTTTTTAACTTTGATACATCAATAAAATAAAGGGGGAGGGGGTAAATTTAGTCATGTAAAATGTGAAATTAGATGACTTAGGCATGGCTAATGACACCCAACCCATAGGACCTCCTTCTTGCTCACAAAACCCTTCAAGGTTATTCTTTCATTGATTCCCAGTCATCCATAAACTTTTGGAGTTAGCTCTTTCAAACCCAAGTAGCCATTTCAGGCCTAGATCTATCCCCCCATGTCTCATCCCCTTAGGAAAACAATTCCCAAATTGGATAGGAGCACTAGAACCTAGGGTGTCTTACTTTTGGTACTAGTGTCTAAGTGCATTTTTACCTCTAATGGTCATATTTTCCTAAATCCTTATCTTTTTCCTTATCAGCCTAATACAATTTCATTTAACCCACAATCATTAATTACCTTATAAAAGGTCATTAAAATTCCATTTAGAATGGTTGGCACTCATTTACAAAAAAGATGCAAGAATACAAGCAAGTACACCCAAGCACTCTTCCTTTTTTTTCATACCACCTTCTAAGTGCATTTAAATCCTATTTAAGTACTCATACCAGTCTCTAGTCATCCAAAGTAAATTTAGTTTCACATCTAGTTGCATACATCACACACAATTACACCAAGCACTTCAATGGGAGAACTACATTAGCTTGATCCATCTTCATAGTATTGGTATGTAGGTAGTGTGCCCACACATGGGGTGTGAAGTGAATATAATGTATCCTTTACACACTAACCCCTTATCTCTCTTTCCTAAGTTTCTATTCAAGTTCAAGTACAAAGAGCTCCTAAGGGTTTTGAAGACTAAATCAGACACACAATGAGCTCTATAGGATTCTAGGCCTCAAAAATTCATAGACATGATAACATAGGCCTATTAAATAGAACCCAAAAATATTTTAGTCTCATGACAATAACACCAGAATAAGACTATAGTGCCAGACAATAGGGTGTCCACTTTTGGCACTCCTATCCAACCCATAAATGAATTTCAATAACTTATTCTAGCCTATTTTCCAGTATTGCTCCTCTAGTATCAGGCCCTGTCTTAGTTTGGATCAACTAGATTAAGTTAAGTTCTATTTTTTCTCACTTATTGCTATATTTAGAAAAGGTAAAAATAATATCTATTTACACAAATCAATATGTTAATTAAAGCATATTATTCACTAATTTACATTTCTTAGACCCATTTATTATTTAGGAATTAAACACCTAATTTCCTAAAATAATGGGTGACATGTCAACTTTTAAGCCTAAATGGATTGTTGAAGACCTAGTTATCACTATGGGTACCTATAACTATCCAATATACTTTATTTTCCTACATCCAAAAATTAAATTGTGAGGTTATCCTTTCATCCTTGGCCACCCATGGTTAGCCACAACTGATGCTTCTATTGGATGTAATTTGGGGAAAATATTAATCTCCAATGAAAATGACACCAAGAAATTGGTTCTCTATTTGCTAGCCAAACCTTACCAAAATGATAGACAAACTCCTTGGATTGATGACTTTGAGGAAGCTTTCTCCTTGAAAATTTTGTTTACAATTGAGTAGATTCCATCTTTGTAGGCATAAGAAGAAGACATTGTCCTTTCTAGTATCTTGTAAAACACGTATCACCAGGATTCTATAGCCACAAACATGTTGGAATGTAGAGCATGGCTAGTTAAAAATACTTTTCTTGAAAATGACCTTGCTAAAACCACAAGGGACATTTGAACATTCCATCAGTTGCTTCCCCATCAATTTAGTTATGATCCTTTAATTTTCAACATAGAAACCATTCTCTCTTTAATGAAACAAGTGGATATACTACCAAATAAACCTCTCAACGTCAACACCTCTTTAACATCCCAATAAGAAATATAGTTAATTATAATATTGAGAAAGCACACAAAAACATATTCTTGGGACTCCCATGACATGAAAAGAATACCCCTAGATTTATACACACATCACAACTATATTAAATAAGAATATAAGCCTATTTGCCAACACCAAAGATGAATAAATCCTATAGTCAAAGACATTATCAAAACTAAGTTATAAAAACTCTTAGATGCAGGATTTGTTTACCCCATTTCAAATATCTAGTGGGTCTCTCCCTTGGTTATTATACCTAAGAAATGGGGAAAATGGAATATTTATGTCAACTATCATGATTTGAATACTGCCACTAGGAAGGACAACTTTATCCTTCCATTTATTGATCAAGTGTTGGATACATTAGTAGGAAAAAAGTATTTTTACTTCCTAGATGGATATGGTGGTTATAATCAAATACAAATAGCTACATAAAACTAGGACAAAACCGCTCTTACTTTCCCTTGAGTAACCTATGCTTATGATGTCTTACCATTTGGTCTTTTCAATGTCTCATCCACTTTTCAAAGGGCTATTTTGAGCATATTTTTTGAACTTTCCCATGACTATGTTGAAATGGACATGGATGATTTCACCATCTATGGAAATAAATTTGAATAAGCTCTTACCAACCTAGAAAAAGTTTTCAATGCTACTAAGACCACCAACTATCTTTGAGCAATGAAAAGTATTATATGCTTATGATTGATGGGATTGTGTTAGGACATCACATATCCCCTACTAGAATTAAAATTGATCTAGTAAAGATAAGTATCATTAAGGATATACCCACACAAAAAAAACATAAATATGTTAGAATATTTTTATGACATGCTAGTTATTATAAAATATTCATGAAAGATTTTATAAAAATTGCTACCCTATTATTTGGATTGCTTACCAAGGATGTTGAATTTACTTGAACTAATGATTGTCAAACTTCCTTTCAGAAGCTCAAGGACCTTCTCATAAAAACTTCTATTATGAGATGGCCTGATTGGAAGAAGCCTTTTCACATCCACATAGATGCACCCGAGACTACCTTATGAGTTCTCCTTGGCTAAAAAGATGAATCTTTGAGTTATGCAATCTATTTTATCAACAATAATCTTCAAGGGGTTGAGTTTAAATATACTATAATAAAGAATAAATTTATTCTAGTCATCTGTGCCATAAAAAAAATTGGCACTAAATTATAGGCTACCAAGTATTCATCCACACAGACCATGCATCAATTAGGTACTTGATGAACAAACCTACGGTAATAGGCAGGATAATTAGATGGTTAATTTTGATGCAATAATTTGATATTACCATTATGGAAAAACAAGTAAATATAATTTAGTGGCATGTTTTCTATCTTGGTTATAAAATGATGAATAAAGTCTTATTATTGATGATTCATTTTCTAATGAGCATTTTTTAGTAGTAATTATTCAATCTCCTTGGTGTTTAGACATTACTAACTATTTTGCTATAGGATCTCTACCATAACATTTTTCACCAAGAAAAAGACAACATATGATCCAAAAGAGTAGACATTTTTATTGGATTATAGGATATATCTTTTTTATTGGACCATTTTTAGTTATACAAATATGTATCTGAGAATATGAAGCTTATAACACTCTCATATCCTACCATGATGAACCCTGTGGGGGTCATTTTGCTACAAAATGGACTACTATGAAAATACTTACTACAAGAAATTATTGGCGTTCCTTTCATAAGGATGCCATTATGTATACCCATGTATGTGATCAATTTCATTATATGGGTAACCCACCCACTCTGATGAAATGCCATTATAACCACAACTAGTTATAGAACCCTTTGATAAATGGGGACTTGATTTTGTGGGTCTCATAGATCTTAAATCAAGCAATAAGGAATATATATTGGTGTGCAATAATTATGTCAAAAAATGAGATGAGGTCAAGGCCTTAACCCATACCTAATATGAAAAAGTGGATGAGTTCTTATATGAATAAATATTCACCCGCTATGGATTTCCAAGAGAAATAGTAATAGACCAAGGACCATAGTTCACATTCAATCTCACAATTGCCTTGGTAAAAGAATATGAAATCAGACACAAAAATTCTAGGACTTACCATCCTTAGTTAAATAGTCAGGTGGAAGTTACAAATAGATAATTAAAAAATATAATCACTAATAGTATCAACCTATATAGAAAATATTGGTCAACTCTTATTTTGGAAGTAGACTTGGCTGACAAGATCACATGGAAAACCACAACTAGTTTCACTTCATATGAACTAGTTTATGATAAAAAACCTATTTTGTCCATTGAGTTTGAGCATAAAATATTAAGGACAACATTTTAATTAGGCATGGAACTTTCCCAAGCTCAAAAAAATAGGATCATGTAGTTGAATGCACTTGATGAACTTATAAAGGAAGTAATTCATCACACTAAAGTAGTGTAGAGACAATGAGTGGGTTGGCATGATAGGAACATTAAGACTAAGAAATTATAACCTAGTGATTGGTCACTCCTCTTTGACTCTAAATATAAGGATCATAAGGGAAAAATTCAATGTAGATGGCTTGGACCTTATGAGATTAAGCAATTTTTTGACAATGAAGATGTAAAGCTCATAACCATTAACTCTATTCAGTTCTACCTACTTGTTAACAACCACATGTTCAAGCTAAACAAGAAAAAAATTTCCAAGGATATCCTCACCAAATTCTTGAAGAACAACATCCATCTATTTTTAATAAATTAGATCAATCTATTCCTGTAGTTGAAAGGTATTTATATCAACCCTTCTATAATATTTTCCAAGAAAAATAAGCTTCCTATAGTCAGGAATAAGCTATTCATAATGGATTGATTTAGGCTGAATAAAATCCTAACTCCTGAGATTATCTAATTTAAATTGATTTGGTACTATAAAATATTTAAAAAAATCAAAAAAAATAGCAACAAAAACCTTTGGGTATTGCTAATGGTTGTAGAATCAGAAAACCAAGTCACAGGTTGATAAACATTTGTTAAAAAAAATCATAAAAAC
Organism: Torreya grandis; assembly: GCA_037957365.1. Lineage (NCBI taxonomy): Eukaryota > Viridiplantae > Streptophyta > Pinopsida > Cupressales > Taxaceae > Torreya > Torreya grandis. Next base: position 3,526,328 of record JARHVA010000837.1, on the reverse strand, counting down.
ATCAAAATCCATAGAAATAAATTTTTATTTCCATATGTTTGCTTGTAGATTCATTATTCAAGATCAAAAAATTACTTTTCTTTTCTTATAAAATAAAACTCTTGTTGTTGCAAGATAATTATTATTGCTATAAAACAATTCTTGTTGATATAAGAAGCATTTCTCTCACTGCTTGATGAACTTTTATCACTCTATCATACATTTCATCTCTCAAAAATCACTCTTGCTTATGATCAATGGATAATACATACATATTAAACCTCACATCTACAACTTCAACTCATCATTCATGCATTAATGGAAAGGTACTCCTAAGTACTAAGGTAATTATTTATACTTATTTCATTACATAAGTTTTAATTATTCTCTAGATTATGGTTCTTAAAGCTATTAAAAGCTTATGTATATCCACTTGCTTGCACCATCCTAAGAAAATATTATTTCTCACTAGTTGACATAATTATTAAATGTTGTCACCACCACCTCTCATCATTTCCATAAGCCTTCTATGCATGCTAGCTTCATCCCTTAGTGATAAGTGATTGTTTTAAGTTGGGGGGATTTTCCATAATTCAAACTGGTTATCTCTCTTCCAAATAAAATATCAAACATTCCTCCCTAAAGCTATAAAACCCTTTTTTAAAGAACAAAAAACATGAAACCAAAATTTTATCCTATAGCATAGGAAGAGACCTACTCAAACATGAGCCACTCGACATCTCTCCCCTGACTAGAGACCCAAATATTTTGGTCCTATTTCAAAATGTAAATTGGGCTCAATATTTTGAGAGGCTAAATGCTCTTAACCAAGGGGTTAAAGAGGATTTTTTATATAATTTTATAATAATTTGGAAATAGTCAAAGGAATGGAGATAAAATTAACTAAAATAGGTAGAGTTAGAAGAGGTAGAGGCAAAATAATAAATGGAGGTAAAGAAACAGATGGAAATAGAAGAAGACCTACCTATAGCTACATAAGAACCTACAGTATAATATCCTCTTGAATCTACACAAGAAATTGTAATTGAAGATCTTCTTGTAGCTACATAATAACCTATAAAGGAGGACCTTTTTTAAGTCACACAAGAACTTGTAGAAGATGATCCTCCTACTTCCACATAAGAACCTACAATAAAGATAAGCCTCATAGAAGAAAACTTAGTAAGGAAATCAAAAAAAAAGAGGAAATTGATATTCTAACCTGAATTTGAGGCATATAAATAAGAGCTTCCACCTTCCCCTAAAAATGTCAAGGTTACATCTGGTCCTCAAGGGTCCCATAGACTGAGAATAAAGATGAGAGGAAGACTAGGAACCGAGACCTTTTCTATAATAGAAATTAGTGAAGAATCAAAACAAGAATAAACTACTTGTAGTGATGAAACACCTAAAGCATCTAGTTTTGATGAAATGGAAACTGATAAGGAAGAGAATTATCCTCAAGAAAAATAGTATTCTCAAGAAGGAAATGAGGAAATAAAACAAGTAGATCAATCCCCTATGTTGATACAAGAAGAATTCCCTACCTGGGAACAAACCCTACAAGAAATTAAATGACTCAAGAAAAAAATATAAGACCAATCAAGGAATGGACTAGATGTACTTGTTTTAGTAGCTTATCAAATGTAGCCTTCATTAGATAACCATATTTAATTTTTTATCTCACAACTTCTTGTAGTAGGAAAATAATATGTAGAGCCCATAACTGACTAAACAATCAGGTATAATTCTTCATCTACTATGTCTTTTGAAATGATGAAATGGATAGATAATTGGTCTAAAATATTTATAAAATTATCAAAGGAAAATAACAAATTAAATGAAGAGGTTAAAATTAAAGATGAAAAGATCTCCAAACTAAAACACAAAGTTAAAGATTTGGCTAATCTCACTTGGGCAGTCCTTGACTGTAGGCCTCCTACAAGGGTATATTTAGTTTACCTTGAAGAATAGTGGCATAAATTTAAGTTCATGAAAATTTATTATGATTTGTCATGTGAAGTACTAGACCCTCTTATTTTTTTTCCAATTATATAAAGTAAACTCACAAGAGGAACAAACACAATTATGTGAACTTTATCTTCATAACTATGTTGTGCCATATGACAAAGAATAGAATCCCAACTTGTATATTGGAGATGTCCTTTTAAAGGAATTTCTAACATATCTTATAAATGATCATAGGAGAGGTCATGAGATGATAGAGTACATGAAAAAGGAAAGGGAAATTAAATTGGTTATCAGAGGATAATTAGGGATGCTAAAGTTATGTTATCAAAATGGGATAACATTATGATAAGAAATGAAGTAAGGGCTTGGTTTACTAAAAACAATGATGAAGCATAAGATTTATATTTGGGGTTAATAAATTTTGTTAGACCATCAACACAATAATATTTATTATAAATATGGATTGATCTCACCCATAAGCTAAAGAGGAAGGAGCCATACTCTCCTTTTAATTTAAAAGCAACATTTGATAGAGTAATAAGGTATATTCTACTTGCAGGGGAACTAGGAAAATAATTATTGAGTATAAGATTCTAGAATCCTTTATTTTGATACCCCATACTAGATTTCTAGGATAATAATCCATTGGATGTAGCCAAGGAAATTAAAAACTAGTAGCTTTATAAACAAAAAGCAGATTGTAGAAGAAGAAATAGAGCAAGAGAGTATTGATAAACCCAGTGAGGAAAACTTGGAGGAAGAAGAAGGAACTGAAAGTCAGGCTACAAAATCTAATGAGGATGAAGAATGTCCTAAGAAGAATGAAAAATATGATGTCAATACAGAGGAGGATTATGCAAACAGAACTAAAGATACTGAGGAAAACCAGAAAGAGGTGGAGGCTGATTTTGTCCAGGACGACCCTGTTGAGGACCCAGCATCAAAGAATGAAAAGGAAACCACAGGGCAGGATGATAATCAAGATATGCAAATGGAAATTCAAAATGGAATGAAAGAGTAGGAACATAAGGGTTGAGAAGATATCACTGAAGAAGACAAGAACAGTCCTAATAAAAATTATGAGGATTGGAGGGGGAAAAAACTGAATGATGAAACACATACTCCAATGAACTGGGTTTATTGCAAAGCAAAGGCTTCTTATCAATTTGATTCTTGGATGTGTAGGGAGGTTATGAACCTCAAAATGAAAGTGGAAACAATGGAAGATACCCTGAAAGAGGCATGGAAAAAAATCAATAATATGGATAATCAGATAGGAGAGATCCCAGCCAAGCTCAAAGCCTATGAGAAAAACCTTCGGGAACTAATTAAGGACAATAGAATGAAAATGGAGGAAGCTACGTCCAATATTTGTGCTACTGTTGTCAATATTGGTAAAAGAGACAGTGAGGAGACTAAAGCTCTGGAGGGACCCAGTAAAAGAACGAGACAAAGTACTAGAAAGAAGGTAACACAAAGAGGAGCAATGCTGGAGGAAACCACTACCCAGGATACTATTTTGAAAGAAAAATAAACAATGAAAATGATATTAGAACTGGATGAATAATCTGGTTCCTCTTGCTGGTAAAGAATCTAGTCTAGTTCTTTGTTTTCTTGTTGTCTTCCTATGTCTATGGTGGTGCCAGATCTCTATTTTTTTGGGTTGTGACCGGTTATCTTTCCGGTGGTTTCAGGTCCATTTAAAACCTATTTTTGCTACATCCTTGTAGTAGTTTTTAGACTTTGTTTGTGTTTTGGTTGCTCTATCTCTTTTCCTTATACTAGGGTTTTGGGGCCCCTTCAAAACCTGCTTTTACCATAATCTAAAACAAATTCATGGATACTATGTTCATCTATCTAGTGGTGTCTTTGAACTTGAAAATTTTGGAGTTATCTGTGAATTTGAAATGAGTAAGTTTCTTGCTTGAGGATGAGAAAAGTCTCAAGTTGGGGGTGTGACAAGCCCTAAAATTATCATGTTTTTATCATCATTTTACATATTCACCCTTTTTTCATATCATGTTTTTGAACCATTTTCCCATAAGTTTTAATCCTCAAACAACCATGTTTTTCAAATAGAAGTATGTTATCATGTATCTTTGAATAGTCAACTTTTGTCTTGAAAATCAAGTATATAATATTTATATTTTATTATAAAATTATTTTATTTATAGTATATTTAATTTTTTTTTGAATTAGTAGGTACATTCAAAGGAACATTTCATGGTTCATCCTATAGTAAAGTAAATTCATCATTAGAAAACATCTGACAACCACTACATGACCAAAGTTGTGAGTAAACTAAATTTTATTCCCAAATCAACTAATTCATAGAAGTTGTAGCAATAGTTATGAAATGTAGTAAATATTTAGTTGAGGACTGAACAACTTGGATTATCCTATAATAGCATTTCAAGTTCCATATGAATGACAAACTTAGTAGAAGGAACCAATTTTTGTTATCCTATAGTTTAATTTTTCTTAATTTGGAATGTATTTTATTTTGTATAATATATTCTCCCCTATACAATTATCTTACAAAATATGCTTCTCCTATATTTATATAATTGATCTCTACTACTTTCTTATCCTTGTTGCTACACACACACACACACACACACACCAATATATGTGTGTGTGTGTGTGTGTGTGTGTGTGTGTGTGTGTGTGTGTGTGTGTGTGTGTGTGTGTGTGTGTGTGTGTGTGTGTCTATATATATATATATATATATATATATATATATGTATGTATATATATATATATGTATATATATATATATGTGTGTGTGTGTGTGTGTATATATATATATATGTATATATATATATATATATATATATGTATATATATATATATATATATATATATATATATATATATATATATATATTGGTGTGTGTGTGTGTGTAGCAACAAGGATAAGAAAGTAGTAGAGATCAATTATATAAATATAGAAGAAGCATATTTTGTAAGATAATTGTAGTTGTAATTTACCTATAGCAATTCCTTGCTACATTTGATTAATATGATCAATTATTTCTAAGTCAATTTCATTGTTGTAAGAGGAAGGATTGACACTCAAGTCAGAAGGAAGAAGGTCCCAATTTTAAAGTATTTTAGCAACAATTAGATCCATTAATTATCTAAGCATATAATTTATTTCATTTATGTGTTGAGTGTTTTATTTCTGAGTTGTGTGATTTTCAGCTTTGCATGTGATTATTTTAAGGAAGCTTCTAAACATAAAATAATGTAATTATTTAATTCATTATTTTATATGAGTGTTCATTTAAAAATTTCATTCATTAAATAATTTCCAATATCCTATATTACAATTATAAAAATATCAAATGAGAAGATTAAGTGTGCACATATAGTGACATCATCCTATCAAGTTTATGTCCTTGGGTTGACATTTAAATGAAGTACAAGATACAAGTCTTTGAAAAATATCCTTGTTTAAAGATCAAGAAAAATATATTAAATTTTGAATATACTACTAGTTAGCTACTTATAATATCCCTTACCCAATTTGGGGTAGCTATAAATGGTGGCTATGTAGGTGGTTGCTGTAATAAGAGTGCTTGGGTAGAAGAAGAGGCCAAAGCTATTGCAAGGAGGAATAAATTAGTTGGATACAATTTCCCAAGTGGGTAAAATAAAGGTTTGGTAGGGATAATGTTGAGGATGAATGAAGGCAATTTTGATGGCACACTCACTTTAGCAGCTATGATGAAGTTAAGTGGCCTTTGCTAGGTGAATAGTTTCAATGGCTTAGTGGAAGTAGGGGAGCCGAAGGTGAGTGATGCACTATTAGTGGTATCTTGAGAAGGATTATAATACATATCCATGATATAACTAGTTATTTGGTACCTTGATCAAGGTGAAATGTTGGTAGTGGCATGGGAGATGAAGTGGGGAATGGTGCCTACAAAAGAATCAGTGGTAGGGGATGTGAACATGGGAGTGGTAGTCATTGACCAAATTTTACCCCAATTCAAATTTGGATTAACCCATACTATTTTGAACTTTTAAATAAAGTTTAATATTTCTTATGGGGTCATCTATTTTCCTACATGTCCACTTTCCTTTTCTGTTGTCCTTGTTGAAGTCCATTCTCCTAGTACTGGCCTAGTCAACAAAAGTCAACATTGGTCAACCATGGTCAAACCTATTAAAAGGCTCATTTTATTTTTTTAATGTTATAAAATGGTCTTTGATAGGTTTTAATGTGTTTTCAAGTCATAATTTAACCATTTTCTAGGTCTTATATGCAAAAAGGGTCATTTAGCCACATTTCTAGCTCATTAATTAACTTATACAGATGATGGGAGTTAAAAAAATATGTCATAAAGGTATTATGAGAATTTATAAGGTCAAATAATTTCACAATAAGTTAAGGGATAGTATTAAATCAGTGATGATCAAGAAATGGTAGTTTTCCCTAAAAAAGAGGAGTTTTGGGCACTTGTATAGACTTCTTAAGTCCATCATCAGCTAAAATTGTGGGAAAAGTAAATATTCACATAACATCATCCATTTAAACACCTGTTTTTCAATAATAATTCAAAAAGTTTCATCTGTAACTTGTTTTCCTCCATTTTCACTTGGCAAGCAAAGAAGGACCAACTTCATGCACTTGGTATGGGCCATACAAGTGGACTTGGGAGGAGTGATTCTAGGGGTGGATATTAATCTAAGCTAAATTAATTTTAATAATAATAACTTGATATTTGGTGTATCATCCTTTATGAACCATCAATTTTATCCCAGGTAGATTTTTATGCATGTTAAACCATGAGGGGGTCATTGTTTGAGCTTGTATCAGAGTTTATTATTTTATATTGATGTATTTGTGTGTTGAAGGTCTATACAGATGATTTTAAATATTTTTACATGCTTTATCTTGTATTGGAGAGTTTATTTTTTTGAGAAAGCCTCTTCTAGGCTTGCAAAATGTCTAGTGTGCATTCACAATCATCTCATTGCTTTGAAAATGTTTCCTTAACATTGGACAATGTGTTCTAGTTTTTTTTTAGATTATATTGATGTTTGTTGGGCATTAAAGTGTTGAAAATTGTTTGTGAGGTGTTTTTGAAAGCATTCCTTCCATGTTCCTTGCCATTTTAGGATTTCCTTATATGTCTCAATCATAAAAATCCATCTACAGGAGTATGGTGATGTCAAAAGTGTGAGTTTTAAGGTTTGATATTTTTATTAATCTCTTGGGGCCATTAATATAGATTGAAAATTTGATGGAAGCATGTAGGCACTATAAACTTTCGTGTTTATAGAATGTTCTCAACTCTGCCTATATGCAAGGAGATGACCATCTACAACTGAGGGCATAGACAAACCTTCTTGAAATGTTCCAATAGATTGGTCAATCCAATTTGGGATTCCTTGCTATAGGAAGGCCTAGACAGGCCAATCGATCATCCTAGTTTTGCAAAGGAAGTGTCAAAGCATCAATTAGAACCTTGGACTATACTCAGGCCCTTTTTCCCTAAAAATGTCAAAAAGAGGCCTTAAAGGTTTTTGAGGGCCTCATAAAATTCAATTTATAGGTGATTAAAGCCTTAAAATTAGACAACTTGATATCCCTATCCACACGCAAAAATTGTGCCAATTTTCAGAAGCAAAAGATGATAGGAGTTTGGATTTTACAAGGTCTAAAGATGGCTAAAAACCACTAAAGCAAGGTAGTGTTAACTACAAGATAGTGATCAAAATGTTAATTTACATCCCATTTTGATGATTTTGTTTTATGATATCAAGCTTAATGATGCTAGTGGTTCAAGTGATGTTGCAAGGTAAGAGATCATGAGAGAATGTGAATTCAATGTCTTGAACCCCAATGTATACTCCTTTGTCTGTACATAGGACTGTAAGAAGCCACTTACAAGTAGATATTTCAAGAATTATGAAATGGGTATGATCATGAATAAGGTTAAGGAAAGTTTCATGGTTTTTGAGCAAGAAAATAAATTAATTCCATCAATTCCACCATGAACAAGTTCATATTGACCTATAAGTCACCTAAAAGCCTAAAATGATTGGAAAATAGCCTCATACAGCTGAACAAATAGTGAAATGAGGATCAACACATTTGGAGGAGTCTTAAATACCTTTAGGGATAAAAAAGGTGGAAATGTGAAAGCTAGTAACTTGGGGGCTCTAAAGAAGTTTCTAAATCCTAAATCAAGACCAATCTTATGCCATTCCCATCCTAAAACAACCTACAGGTACAATACTAAGACTGTCTCAGTCCAAGAAGATAATGAGCAATTGAAAGGCCTAAAAGTGTCAAGAAGGCTAGGTTTGGAGAATGTTTAAAATTGGAATAATGAGGTGAGTCAAAATTTGTTATAAAATTCATTTACAACCTCATTTTAACCTCCAAATAAATGTGTCTAAAATAAATATCCCCTATTCACTATCACAATCAGACAAGGTCTTAAGCAAGAGAAGAGTATGAGAGAGTTTTATGCCCAAGGAGGGAAGGAGAAGTTTAAAATAGTATAATGTGGAGTCCCCATTCTAAAATTAAGGATATTACATGTCCAATACATCCTCAAGCCACCCAAGTTCTTTTTCTCATAAGTAAAATGGACTCAGTCCATACAAGCAAGGTTGGAAAAGCCTTATTTCAAGAGGTGAATATGAGATTCCATTAAGGAAAGAGGTTTTGAGTGGATCCATAGGTTCCAAAATAATTAAATTAAGGTAAATAACATGTATGAACACCTTAGATTCATCAAAGAGGTTTGGAAAGAGCATTCATGAGGAGGTTTGAACAAGAGCATGAAAACACAAGGTTTTTTACATCTTTTTGAATAAATTAGGATGGTTGGACCCCTTAAACATGGAATTGAATAGAAAAATTTGGTAAAATTGGTCATTATGAAATTTTTTAGCTTATAAAATACTCACGTTTCATGAAAAAATATGCCTATTACCCACTATTCTATCTCAGAGTAGGGACAGTCCCTTCATGCGTAAGAATGACTATTTTGGGGAAAAGTGATGAATTGATTATATCAAAGAAAAAATACCAAATAAAGGTTATATAAGCTAGGTGACACATGGAGGAACATAATAAACCTTTTTATAAGTCTTTAAACCAAATATGGCACCCTAAAAATAAGGGTTACAGTCAAGTGTGAAGGAAAGCCTTAGGGCTAAAAGCCAAATGGGAGAACATGTGAATTTTCAACCTAGTCTATGCTTTCCAAGTGATCAATTAATGTTTACAGATGTATTTTGAGTATTTTAAATCCATCACATTGTAAATATAAACATTTTATGGTCAAGAGGAGATCAAATATATAGGCAGACCTATTGGCAAGATCTAGGCCTAAAACCAAATAGGGGTCAATTTCCATTTCAAGCTTTTGAAAATACATTATAATGATTGGATAAATTTTTTAGGGTATATATAGATACATTTCAACCTTTATTTTTCAAAAAAAATCTCTATAAATCCATCTTTGGCTTAGAAAGCATTCAGACCTTACCATGAAGCAAAAAATGAGCCTAGGAAGCCATCTTCTCATACTCAAAACTTTGTTGAGGTCATGCATGGGTGTTGGCAGTGTTTGGATAAGTTGGAGAGGTTATCATACAATAAAATTTTGAGATTATTTTGTAGGTTAAATTCCACAACTTCATGAACCATCCTTAAGAGGGTTATAAACCTTAAAACCCTCTTAAGAAGCCTATAGTGACCTATTTGGAGAAATTGAGATGGTAAGGCACCAAGATGAAAGAATGAGGCCAAGGGTATAAAATGAATGTTGTAAAATAAATTTTCATGTTTCTGACAATGTGATTTAATCATATGGATTCTATATATATAGGTTATAAAGGTAATTTTTACCATATAATAGGTGTTTCCTATAGGTTATTTAAGAAGTTAAGTAATGTAAATCACTTTGATAGAAATATTGAGACCTGAGTCAACTCCTCACATCATTTTCAAAACATAGAAATTATCCTAAGTGCCTCTACTAGCTCTCTCTTTTTAGCCTATCTAAACTAGCATCTATAATGACACAATGTATGAAGTGGAAACTCATGTTTGGTGGCTTTTTATGATGTTTCTGATGAATCCAAGCATATTAAGTGCCTATACATGAGTCATAACACCTCTTGTATGGATCAGTTGAGAAAGATGAAAATATTTCTAGTGCCAATTGTTAAAACAAGCCTAATGGAGGGTGATCATAGTTGCAAGGTGATGATAATCTTATGTAAAATAATTTCATGATGAAGGAAACTCCCAATGCATGTGGAATCATCTTTTTAACTCCCTTCTCTCCTAATAGTTTTTAGGAAATGTATGTTATTGCAATAGACTTTTATATTATGTATGAGTTTGTTAGTGTCATATCTAACCTTCCCTTCACTTGCCTTCATTTGTTGAGTTGTTATTTTCCTTCATGAGAAACACTCATACTAGGGAGATACATTAATGGTGTGAGGATAGTTTGATTGTCTTAGTTCATTATACAAATCCTAAGTGTATGAATGGAATTAACTCCTGGTGTATCACCTCCTAGTTTAGGTTTGCTTTATGTACCTTTCTTTCCCTTTTCACACATGTTAGGTAGTTCTAGTATCATAAGTGTTGGTTGAATATTTTGTCGATCAGCGTACTGATAAAAAAAATAGGTTTGATCATCCAAAGTAGGAAGATTGGTCATCTGAATGTGTAGGTTTACCACATCAAAAGGGGACTAATCTCTCCTCTCATCAAGGGGAGGTTCTCTATATATATATATATATATATATATATATATAAACAAAAAATAATACTCAAGGGTAGGATAAACCATCCATCTCTCTTTCTTTAGAGATGATGCATGCAAATCAAAGGAAAAAACTCAAGCGAAATGATATAAATCACTCCTCTTCTTTCAGAAGTACTATTCAGTAAACCACAAGAATACTCCTGGTAGTAATTGCAAAATGTAACCAAGGACGTAGTAACTAGTAGATTGAGATGTAGCACAAAGTCTCCACCTCAATTGTGCAAGAGTGAGATACTAAGGACAATGAGGGTACAAAGTCATCCCAAGGTCCTTTACACAGAAACTTAAAGAAAACACACTAAAGGCAATTGTGGGGGCACAAAGTCTCTCCACAGTTGGCTTCAGGACACCTTCCTGACTACTTTCACTAATTTTGCTTATTGAATTAAAGGAATAGAAAATATATTAAGGAAAAAGACATAAGAATAGTTTCCCCAACAACAAAGATATCATAGCACAAAGTCTACAAAGTCACTTGCTTTCTTATTCCAATAACAAAATATGATCAACAATCTAAGCTCAAAGTCTCAGTAATGCCTTTTAATTTTGGTAGAGTTTTGTTTCTGATAATCAGAGAGAGAGAGCCCCACAATAACAAGATAATTTCTTATATAGCCTCTTTAAGAAGGACTTGGGAATAGTAACACATCATGTTGCATTGAATTTTGTTAAGAAGACATGCTAGAATTTAGGGGCATTTACCCATTTGCTTTTCTCAATGCAAAGAAACAGGTCATGCTATTGAAAATTTGCATCTTTCAATATCCACCTGGTGTTCTACTTCTAGAAACATATCTAATGTGCAAATGTTTCTAGTCGTTTCTGCTCTTTATGCTCCTTTCAATGGTTCTTCCTTTTGGCCTTGGCCTTAAAGCCTTTGAATGCATTTGGGTCCATTTTGGGTCGAGAAGAGCCCCCTGTAAGGGTATCTGCCCTTCAAGTAATCTTTGGATGGCCTTTGGGCTTCTTTTGGTGGGTTGTTAAGTTTTTTGGCTCTTCTTTAAGGCTCTTCAAAATCAACAGCTATTTTATGAACATTTAAATTGACGTTCATGCACTCATCGCTACATTTGAATTTCCAACAGCTAGTTTATTGTTCTTGACTTTGACATCATCAAGCACATCACCCCTTGGACTTTATTCAGCTTTCTCTTGATTTGGCCTTTTTTGCTACTTGCTTCCTTTGTATTTTTTGTTTTGCATCCCCCAAAGGGAAGGTGACCCTTCAGCTTTGGGGAAGTGTCCTTTACTTTGGTAGCTAAGAGTCCCCTGCAAGGGCACCTACCCTTTAGGGTCCTTCAGCGGCCTTTTGTCTTTGGAGTCCTTCAAAGCTTTCTTGTGGAATTTTTCCATGGATATTTTCCTACAGACAAAAATTTTGCAAGAATTGTTTTGGCTGCTTTGTCTTTGGCCTTCAGAAATTCTTTTAGGCTTTCCTCCCATAGCTTCCCCAAATTTCTTTAGACTTTTTTTCTGACAGAATTCCTTCAGATAGAAGTCTAAAAGAATTCATTTCTTGCCTTAGTCTTTCCACCAGGCTTTGCTTTATTTTTTGATCTTTTCTTTCTTTCAGAGGAAAAAGTCTGAAGGAATTCTTTTGAATAATTTCCCTAAAGGAATTGTCTCTTTGTTACTTTTGCCGGGGGAACTTTTTTGAAGGAAATCCCTTTGCTCTTTTGGCCTTTTAATTGGTCCATTTGCCCCCTTTTTTCCCTCTACAAGGGCTATTTTATGCTTTGGATTTGGGGTAACCCCTTGAACCTACTGATTGAACCAATTGATTGAACCAACTTTGGTTCAACGGTTCAATGGTTCATTCTCTTTGACCGCTTGAACCAAAATTCTTTGAAACAAGCCTTTTTGAACCCATTAAACCTTGAACCTTAAACCCGTTGAACCTTTGAACCAAAGTGGTTCAATGGTTCATTAGTTCAATCAGTTCATTCTTTTTATTTGGATAAGTCCTTTTGATCTTTTTGAACCAAATGCATTGAACCATTTGGTTGTTGAATCTGTTGAACCATTGAACCTTGAACCCATTGAACCTTTGAACCAAAGTGGTTCAATGGTTCAATGGTTCATTGATTCAAGCATTAGAAACTTGTTCTTTTGATTGAACCTGCTTGTAGAAGCATTTGAACCTATTGAACCTTGAACTTTGAAGAGGTTGAACTCTTGCTGCTAATGTTAAACCTTTGAACCTTGAACCCGTTGAACCTTTGAACCAAAGTGGTTTAATGGTTCATCAGTTCAATCGGTTCAATCCTTGCTTAGAAGCTTGCTGATGAACTCTTTTGGTTGAGCCTTGTCATTGAACCAACTTTGAAATTGCCTAAGTGTTGAGAGCTTGCTTCTTTCCTATAGTGTCCATAGAAATCAACCTGTGAATTCTGTTGAACTTGGCCTACAGAGTCCATAGATTTTCTTCCTATAGAGTCTATAGATTTTCTTCCTGCAGAGTCCATAGATTTAAGCCTGTAGATTCTATAGATTCAAGCTTGTAGAGTCTGTAGATTCAAGAGAAGCTTGAAAAAATGAGGAATTTGAATGCTTAGAATAAATTTTGAGAAGGGCAGAGACTATTTTGGTCTGAAGAACCAAAATAGTTCAAATTTTGTCCCAAAAATGAGTGATATTTTTGGAGGACAACAACTGGCTCCAATCAAGGAACTTCTATCAATTATAAAAAAGAATTGAAGGGAGTAGAATCTAGAATCTCCAGTGTCTTCATGTTTACCATTGGGCTATGGAGTCATGTTACCCAAAAATGGAAGGCATAAAAAATGGAAACAAACAAAACAAAATAGAATTAAAAATACAAATATACATATGTACAAATACAATGATTTGATACTTTAAGAGTTGAAGTGTTTCAGATGCTGCCCACTATGAGGTAGAGAAAAGAGTGTGCCATCTTGATATTTTAGTAGAAAGTTATTTTCACCATTGTGTTGATGAATTATAAATGGGCCTCTCCAAAGGGAGTCAAACTTTCCATGCATCCCTTTTGGTTCTCTCCTTTTGTCCCATAGTAGGACTTGATCCCCAATCCAAAAATCATGATTTTTGGCCTTCTGGTCAAAGAGTTTCTTTACCAGACTTTGATGAGCAGCAATTCAATCCACCACCATGGTTCTCTATTCATCTAGCTTAGTCAGGTACATGATTCTCTTATCAAGAGAGCTTTCATATGTCTGATCTTCAATTGCCTTTTCCAATTTCAAGGCTATCAATTCTAAGGTGATTGGTATCTCAACATTGATACCATAAAGAAGTTGAAAAGGAGACATACCAATTTCCCTCTTTGGTGTGATTATGTCTACCCATAGAGCATCAATCAATGCTTTATGCCATGTCCTTTGATTGTCATCTACTAGCTTCTTGATGATAGTTACCAAGTTCTTATTGCTTGTTTTAGCTTGTCCATTCCCTTGTGAAAAATAATCAGAAGAATGAGAGAGTGTAATTCCATAATGGAAATAGAATTGTGTAATATCCTAGGAGGTGAAACAAGTTGCATTGTTAGTAATAATTTTGGTTGGAACTCCAAACCTAGAAATAATATTCTCCTTGAGGAAATTGCATACAACTTCTAAATTAGCATGCTTAGTTGGGATTTCTTCTACCCACTTGGTGAAATAGTCAGTTTTTGTAAGGACATAATCATGTCCAACACTTAAAGATGGGTTTATAGTCCCAATAAAATCAAACCCCCATTGCTGGAATGGTTCTTTTATGATCACTGGCTTGAGAGGCAAGGAAACTAACTTGGGTCTCCCAATAAATTGCTAGTAGAGTTCACATTTTCTCACCCACTTATATGCATCTTGGAAAAGAGTTTGCCAATAATACCTAGCTCACAGAATCTTATGAGTAGCCACAAGAGTAGAAAAATGTCCTCCACAAGCTAGATTATGGAAAGATTTCAAAAGTTGGCTTTGTTGCTCTTTGTCTACACAATGAAGGAATACTCCATCTATGCTTCTCTTGTACAAGCCATTGTCCCAAAGGACAAAATTGGTAGCTTTCAAATTGATAGTCCTCTTTTCTTTGTAAGACAAATGAGCAGGACATTCCATAAGTAAGGAAATGAGCAATATCTGAATACCACTCATTGGTAGTGGAGATAAAAATGACTATTGGTGTATCTTCCACTTCAACTTCTTCATGATGTGTATCTTCTAGCTTGTTGTCAGCAATTAATTGGCATAGGCCTTTTCCCTTGACTAGTTTTGTTGGCTTGATGTCTAGATCAAACTCTTAGATCTTTGCAATCCAATTACCTCTTTTTGTGCCAAACTCTTACTAAGTTAATATGGACTTGATTGTAGTGTTAGGAACTAAGGCAGTAGTGTGTGAATTTAGGATATAGAAGCGGAAATGTTTGACTGCTTTCACCATTATATAAGCATGCTTCTCTATGTTTGAATACTTCATCTCATGGGTTTTGAGAGGGAAAATCATGAAATAAATAAGAGATTCCATACCTTCTTTGTCTTGTTGAACAAGAATTGTTGAAAGCATGTGTTCAGAAGCATAGATGTATATGATGAAATCTTTGTTGTAATCTAGACAAACCAAGGTAGGGGCATGGGCAATGGTAGTTTTGATATCCTGAAATGTTGACTTGCTTTCTTTAGTCTAGTTGAAGGTGGTCTTCCATTTCATCATGTTCACAATATGTCTAGTCTTCTCAGCAAATTTAGGGATGAACCTCCGTAAGAAATTCACCTTTTCAAAGAAAGAGTGAACATCATTTTTACTTATAGGCAAAATAAGCTCTTGAATAGACTTGACTCTGTCTGAGTCAATCTTTACACCTTCTTTAGACACAATGTGTCCAAGGATTTTTCCCTCTGTTACTCCAAAAATATACTTCTTAGGGTTCAATAAAATACCATTTTGGTGGTAGCACTCTGACACTTGTTGTAAGTGGCGTAAATGATCAGAACAGTGCTTTGAAAAGATGGTTAAGTCATCAAGGTATACCACTATGAATTTACCTATCTCATCTTTGAAAGCTAGGTCCATTGCTCTCTAAAAGGTGGCACCAACATTTATCAATCCAAAAGGCATTCTCCTATATGCAAATGTACCCCAAGGTGTGGTGAATGCAGCCTTGTGTTGGTCTGCTTCACCAACTTCAACTTGATTATATCCTGAGAAGCCATCTAGCATTGATAACATCTCTGAACCTATCACTATTTGAATCACTTTATCCATAATTATAAAAGGGTAATTATCTTTCAAAAATGACTGATTCAGATTCTTGAAATCTACACAAATGCAAATTTTGCCACTCTTCTTCCTTAAAGGCACTATGTTTGCAATCCATGTGGAATGATGGATTGGGAAGATGATTCTAGCATTTAACATTTTTTGTATCTCAGACAGAATAATACATGATATTTTTAGATTTTACTGTCTAGATTTTTGCTTATAGTGCATTGAGTCAACCTTGAGAGGAATGTCATGGCAGATTTCATCAGGTCTGAGAGACTTTAGGTCTTCATAAGAATATGCTAAGACATCCATGTATTGATGGAGTAAAGTGGTGAAATTGAATCTTTCTTCACTGGAGTAGCACTTACCAATGTTAACCATCTTGGGATATTTTTTAGTAGTCAAATTTACTTGATCGAATCCCTAAGAGAAGTTTGAATCTATTTTTTGTTGTTTAATAAATCTATCATGCTTGTCAAACAATTTCTCAAGAGAAACTAGGTCTTTTGGAATTTTATTTTCTTTTAGTTGTAAGAATTCTTCATTTATATCTGAACTAGATTTAGAGGCTGATTCATACTTCTGAGATTCACTACCTTCAAAACGTAGTTGTTCAAAATTATCTTTTCATTCTACGAAGGTAATGATTTGATGATCATCATTGAATACTTGCCAATGATCAGCATTATCAGGAACACTTGGTCTACATACTAGATCAATAGTATACATGTCTTCTTTGAAATCTAAGTGAGGAACTAAGAAAGTTCCTAAAACAACAAGTGCATCAGCTCTATCATTAGATTCCCTGGGTATGGTAGAAATATTGAAAGCATCAAAGCTTTCAATTTGGTCCCAAACCAGGTTGCGGTAGTGGTGTAATCTTTCATTCTTGGTTTGGTATAAGTTTCTCACTTGACAAACCACTAATTTAGCATCCCCTTTGGCATGAAGAAACTTGATGCCTTTGTCTTGAGCAGCCTTCAATCCAAGCAATAGAGATTCATATTCAGATTTATTTTTAGTGTTGCTAAATTATAATTTGTAAGATGAAGGAAACATATCTCCTTGAGGAGATATCAACACAATCCCAGCTCTCGAAATGGTAGAGGAATAGCTGCCATCAAATTCCAGAGTCCATACCTCATCAAATACTAGTTTTTCTTTAGACTTTCCTTCATTAGAGAGGGAGGTTCCTTCTTCATTTATATTGCAACCTACTAGTTCTTTTTCTATTCTAGTTGAACTAATTTCTAGGTTGAAACTTTTAAGAATTTTTTCAGATGTTTCATGTACTTCATTTGTAGATAGAAAGTAGTTACCCATACCTAAAGATTCAAAAAGAATTTGAGCTTCAGGGGCTGATGTTTGGGTGACCATGTATTTTCCCTCCTTTTTAGGGAGCAATCTCTTCATTATGACTTTGACAAGGATTCTTGCCTCAGATAGGTCCATGCTTAGTTCTCCTCCCATGTCCTTGCAAAAATTTTGTCCAAGAAAAATGCCATAGGATGCTGGGATGTTAGCCACCAAGACAGTCATCTTGATTCTCTTGTATGAAAAGGATGAAAATGCAAATTGGGCATCTTTGATTTTCCCCATCAATGGTACTTGCTTGTTTTCCATAGAGAAACATCTCCCAAATGTCTAGGTCAGTGTGAGGCCAAGAGATTCAGCTACTTTAGTAGGCATGACATTGTCAGATGCACCTGAGTCTATGATACAATTATTTAGCTTGTGACCATTTATTAATAGGGAAACATAAAAAGGTTCTATTTTCTCAGGGGTAGCTGGAGGAGTAATGACAAGATTATTCAGAATAGGCATGTTCTTTGGGGAATTAGGAGTTACCTTTTTAGCTTTTTGTCTAATAGGGATGGTTTGGTTCTTGACATATTAGACCAACTTATTCAATTGATCAGGATTAGAATGCAAATATTCAAATTCAGACATTTATATTTTGGTCTTTTTAACATGATCAATTATGTCAAATGGCTGAATTGGATTAGGAACAGAGGAAGGTATTTCAACTTTTTGTGTTTTAGGAGGGATAAGAGGAAGGCTGGTTTGTGAAATCGAAGTAGAAGGTGAAGGTGAAATTGATGTATTTACCTTTTGGGTGATCACCAGATCTTTTGACTGGAAAGGTAGAGTGGTTCCATGCTTAGTAATTATAATTGCTAGTTGAGTTTTCTCCTCTATCTTCCCTTCATCAGCTTATTAGACTGATTGGTTCTTAGACCTAGTAAACACTACATATGATCCATCAAAATCTTCTCCTTTGCTTTTGGGTTCATCTTGGTAATTTAGGAAACCAATGTGGGAGTTGCCAGCTGATTCTTCTTGATTTTCTACAAGGAGATTAGCATCATTTTCTTGATTCAATTTAGACTAGAAAGAAAACTCTAATTCTACTTCAAGATATCCCATTATTAAATTGGTTGGAGGATCTTCTAAGGCAAGTTTCCCCTGTAGGGGAGAAAGATGATTGTGTTGCCCTTGATTCTTGGCAACATTGCCCTAATATGATTGATTTGGAAACGTCCTTCCTGGCAATCTTTGTATGAAGGAGTGGAAGACATTTCTTGTGCCATTTGCTTTTTGAGAGTAAGCAACTCATTTTCCAACTTCTGCACCATTGGATCTATGGTGCTTGTAGATGAATATTCAGAAGATGATGAGGGTCTATTTTTATTTGGATCTCTTCTTATCTTCCTTGCTAAGATGAGATCATCTTCTACCTTAGTGGCCAAATTTTGAGCTACAGCAAGATCTATTTGACCATCACGTCTCAAAAGAAAACTTACTTCAGGTAACTGAGAATTAATGAAGAAGCATTTGAGAATCTCAGCTGTAGGTCGAGAAATTACAAGAATTCTATTGCTTAGTTTGTCAAACTTGGCTATGAAGTCCCTCATTGGTTCATGAGGTTCTTTCTTCATCTGTGTAAGTTGAGCCAAAAGTGCATGTGCATCTTTGTAGGTTTGAATCTGGCTTCAAACTTAGCTTTGAGGGTATTCCAATCAGTTACTGACCGAGCCTGTAGATGATAAAACCAATCTGTAGTAGCACCTTGTAATGTTTCTACAAATAGCTTGACTACCACATCTTCAAATTCTACTCCAATTATGCCATAGGCTATGTTAAAGGCTGCAATGTGTTCATTAGGATGAACTTTCCCATCACCATAGAATTTGGGGAAATTCTTCCTTGAATTGCGTGGAAGCTCATGTAGAGGTGGAGTAAGATTGAAAGGACCAAAAGAATTACCCCAGGGGCCTTGAAATGCCATTATATGACTATGAAAAGGAGGAATAACAAATCTTAGAGGGGTAATTATTGGCAAAGATTTATCAACAACAGAAGTGGATACTTTGTTTGGCAATGGAGATCTGACTTTAGTAGGAGGAAAGCTCTTGGTTCATTAGAGGCAAGATGGTGAAGGAAACAGATCAAAATTACTTTGTTGTACCAACTCAAATATAGGGTCAAAAATACCTTTAGCCCTTTGGCTTCGTGTATACCTTGAATCTACCATATTGTGAAAAAAAAATGGAAAAGAATTGACATTGCTTTAGTTTGAAGCTTGAGGCTTTAAACTATGCGTTCTTTCTCGGTAAGTGTGGAGGTGAATGGTAAGGTTATAATAATAATGGGTAAAACACAAAAATGAAATGGAGTCTATAATGGATAATGGTAGAGACTGATTTCATCTAAAACTTGAGGTTTTAGAATGCACATAACTATCTCCCCAATGGAGTCGCCAAAAACTAGCTATTGTCCCCCAAAAATATCACTCATTTTTAGGACAACATTTGAACTATTTTGGTTCCTCAAACCAAAATAATCTCTACCCTTCTCAAAAAATTTTCTAAGCATTCAAATTCCTCATTTTTTCAAGCTTCTCTTGAATCTACGGACTCTGTAGGCTTGAATCTACAGACTCTATAGGCTTAAATCTACGGACTCTACAAGAAGAAAATCTACGGACTCTATAGGAAGAAAATCTATGGACTCTGTAGGCCAAGTTCAATGGACTTCACAGGTTGGTTTCTATGGATTCTGTAGGAAAGAAGTAAGCTCTCAACACTTAGGCAATTTCAAAGTTGGTTCAATGACAAGGCTCAAAAAAAAGAGTTCATCGGCAAGCTTCTAAGCAAGGATTGAACTGATTACCAATGAACCATTGAACCACTTTGGTTCAATGGGTTCAAGGTTTAAGGTTCAAATGTTCAACATCAATAGTAAGAGTTCAACCACTTCAAAGTTCAAGGTTCAATAGGTTCAAAGGCTTCTATAGGCAGGTTCAATCAAAAGAACAAGTTTCTAATGCTTGAATCAATGAACTATTGAACCATTGAACCACTTTAGTTTAAAGTTTCAATGGGTTCAAGGTTCAATGGTTCAACAAGTTCAATGACCAAATGGTTCAATGCGTTTGGTTCAAAAAGATCAAAAAGACTTAGCCAAATAAAAATAATGAACTAATTGAACCAATGAACCATTGAACCACTTTGGTTCAAAGGTTCAATGGGTTCAAGGTTCAACAAGGCTTGTTTTAAAGAATCTTGGTTCAAGTGATCAAAGGGAATGAACCATTGAACCAAAGTTGGTTCAATCAGTTGGTTCAATCTATAGGTTCAAGGGGTTGCCCCAAATACAAAGGATCAAATAGCCCTTGCAGAGGGCAAAAAGGGGGCAAATGGACCAATTCAAAGGCCAAAAGAGCAAAGGGATTTCCTTCAAAAAAGTTCCCACAGCAAAAGTAACAAAGAGACAATTTTTTGGAGGAAATTATCCGAAAGAATTCCTTTAAACTTTTTCCTCTGAAAGAAAGAAAATACCAAA
Organism: Torreya grandis; assembly: GCA_037957365.1. Classification (NCBI taxonomy): domain Eukaryota; kingdom Viridiplantae; phylum Streptophyta; class Pinopsida; order Cupressales; family Taxaceae; genus Torreya; species Torreya grandis. The sequence continues at coordinate 3,505,500 of JARHVA010000837.1, read as the reverse complement.
AAACAAATCAAAGCATGGTGTAAAGACTAAGGAAAGAAATGAATTCTTTCAGACTTTTGTCTGAAGGAATTCCTTTGAACAAAAAGTCTGAAGAAATTTGGGGAAGCTGCGGGAGGAAAGCCCAAAATAATTTTTGAAGGCCAAAGACAACGCAGTTGAAACAATTCTTGTAGACTTTTTGTCTATGGGAAAATATTCATGGAAAAAGTCTATGGGAAAGCTCTGAAGGACTCCGAAGACAAAAGGCCACCGAAGGACCCCAAAGGGCAGGTGCCCTTGTAGGGGACTCTCGACTGCCAAATTAAAGGACACTTCCCCAAAGCCGAAGGGTCACCTTCCCTTTGGAGGATGCAAAACAAGAAATTCGAAGGAAGCAAGTAGTAGAAAAGGCCAAATCAAGAGAAAGCCAAAGAAAGTCCAAGGGGTGATGTGTCTAAAGACGTCAAAGTCAATAATAGTGAACTAGTCGTTGGAAATTCAAATGTAGTGATGGGTGTGTGAATGTTAATTTCAAGGTTTGTAAAATAGCTGTTAATTTTGAAAAGCCTTAAAAAAGAGCCAAAGAACTTAACGACCCACCAAAAGAAGCCTGAAGGCCATCTAAAGACTGATCGAAGGGTAGATACCCTTATGGGGGGCTCTTCCTGACCCAAAATAGACCTGAATGCATTCAAAGGCTTTAAGGCCAAGGCCAAAAGGAAGAACCACTGAACAGAGTGTAAAAAGTAGGAATGACCAAAAACATTTGCACATTAGATATGTTTCTAGAAGTAGACCACCAGGTGGATATTGAAAGATGCAAATTTTCAATAGCGTGACCCATTTCTTTGCATTGAGAAAAGCAAATGGGTAAATGCCCCTAAATTCTAGCATGTCTTCTTAACAAAATTCAACGCAACATGATGTGTTACTATTCCCAAGTCCTTCTTGAAGAGGCTATATAAGGGACTCTCTTGTTATTTTAAGGCTCTCTCTCTCTGATTATTAGAAACAAAACTCTACCAAAATTGAAAGGCATTACTGAGACTTTGAGCTCAAATTGTTGATCATATTTTGTTATTGGAATAAGAAAGCAAGTGACTTTTTAGACTTTGTGTTGTGATATCTTTGTTGTTTTGGAAACTATTCTTATGTCTTTTTCCTTAATATATTTTCTATTCCTTTAATTCAATAAGCATAATTAGTGAAAGTAGTCAAGAAGGTGTCCTGAAGCCAACTGTGGAGAGACTTTGTGCCCCCACAATTGCCTTTAGTGTGTTATCTTTTAGTTTCTATGTAAATGACCTTGGGATGACTTTGTGCCCTTATTGTCCTTAGTATCTCACTCTTGCACAATTGAGGTGGAGACTTTGTGCTACATCTCAATCTGTTGGTTACTACATCCTTGGTTACATTTTGTAATTACTACCAAGAGTATTCTTGTGGTTTGTTGAATAGTACTTCTGAAAGAAGAGGAGTGATTTCTATCATTTCCCTTGAGTTTTTTCCTTTGATTTTCATGCATCATCTTTGAAGAAAGAGAGATGGATGGTTTATCCTACCCTTGAGCATATCTATATGGAACCTCCCCTTGATGAGAAGAGAGATTAGTCCCCTTTTGATGTGGTAAACCTACATATTCGAATGACCAATCTTCCTACTTTGGATGATCAGACCTATTTTGTTTATCAGTACATTGATCAACAAAATATTCAACCAACAATAAGCACATAAATTCAAATATAAGGAGATATCCCTCATAATCTAGAGATTCATCTCTCCTACAAGTTCACCCACACCTTTAGAGATGATTCAATATTGCATAAAATTATAGGATTTTCATAGAGTATCCTAGGGTGCACAATTTGATGATAACAGTTTTGGCACACTTGATGGGACTAGATCCAAATAGTTAAAAGATTATTGGTGTGTCTTCTCTCTTATTAGCTTTTGAAAGAATCCAAGAAAGCACCAATGGTGAATTTAAATGATTTCTTGGTTGTAAGCCGCGCAAGTATCTATTGACGAATATTTTGATCAATTCTTGTCTTTTCATGTGACTTATGAAGTTGATATGGATGACTATGAGGAAAATCATTACCATACACCTCCCTACCAGCCTTTTTATGACCCTTTCTATAATTCTCAATAGTCCTATCAAGAATATCATCCTCCTTATGAGTCATGGTAGTCCTATGGTCAAATTAGTCCCTTTACAAATGAGTATGATATTATTGACTAGCCATATGACCCATATTCACCTCAACCTTATCATGAGGAGTTAAGAAACACCATTAGTTGAGAGGAAAAATATGAAGCTTCAAAAACATTGCTTGAAGAAGTTAAATAGCCCAGTCACTTTGTCCAAGCTTTCTACACCTCTCATTCTCAAAATATGTTGGAAATTATGCCAAAGTTTCTAGAATTGGAAAAACATATGAGTGTGCTAGACAAGTGTTGTGATGAAACTCTTGGAGGTATTATGGATTGGTTAAGGGTTTTAGTTAGATTTTTGATGGACATGTGGGGGTATGTTAAAGAAGAGAATCAATATGTCATTGGTGAAGGATTGTCTATGGCAAAAAAGACTTTTCAATGGTGTATTGATAGGTTAGAGATATGGGAAACCTAATAGGTTATGGAACAAGTTACAATTGTAAAAGAATCTCCAAAAAGCTATGAAGAGCTTCAAGAAGATGAGGATGATGATGAAAACCTATATGAAGAAGATCTCCTTCCTATTTCTCATCCTATCTTACCTTTACCCTCAGATCCCATTCAATAAGTTTCATCCATCTCATACCCATCCATGAACATCACACTCTGTCCCTAACCCATAGACCTATATATCTTTCTTCCACCATTCCTCTTCTTGAAGAAGAACCTATTCAATCCTAAAAAGAGCCTACTAGTTCTAAGATTCCAAATTGGGACGAAAATGTGAAGTTTTAGGGAAAGAAAGAGGTTGAAGGATAAGTCCAAGAAGATGATGAAAGTCATGAGGTGGCTGTGGAAGAAATTGATGTGCCCTTAACCCAACAAATCCTTGTTTTTATCTAAGAGTCATTTCAAGAGCTTTATCTTTCTTCCATATCCATTCATGATCCTCTCACTACACCTTACATTGTTTTTTCATCCCATTCATCCATTTGAAACCCTCCCACCCCATCTCTTCTTAAAGAACCTCTTTTAAGGGAAACATCAGAGGAACAAATTTAGTTTGTAGTAGAACAAAAGGATGACACAAGTGATGATGAAGAAGAATTTATCATTGGAACTCCACTTGGTGTTATCAATCATAACTCACCCTTATTAAAACAAGAGAAAGAAGACTCAAATGAAGTTACATCTACTCATAAGAAGGATGGGGATAGACTTGGAGTAGACAGTATGACCAAGGATCAAGATGAAGTGTTTGAAGAAGAAGTTCATGAAGAAGAGGTGATCTTTGATGTGAGAGATGACAAAGAAGAATGGATGAAATAGATTGAGTTTATATAAGAACATAAATAACTTTTAAAGGTTGAAGGAAAAGTATATGATAATATAGAGCAACAAGTCTCCATGAGAGACAATGATCAAGATTGGGAAGATTACACTAAGCTCCTTAATGAGCTTGAAGAGCTTATAATTAACAAACCACTTGTCCATTCTCAAGACATCATGGGCAGCAAAGAAATATTATTTGATGAGGAATCATTAGTTCATGTAGAAACCAATGATTCTTATGAAGATGATGAGGTATTTGAAGTGCAAAAGGAATTGATATTTATAGGTGATTTTTTTGAAGTTGTCTCAGCTGCACTGAAATCTAGGCCAAGAAAATTGGCCAACACCATACAAAAGATGAAAGATTCCATGACAATGTTCAAATGGAAACATGTCTCATTTATCCCTTAATTTTATGAGGAAAAAGGAGTTTTATATTTTCCCTTTGATCTAAGAGGAATAAATTCTTTCAAGATTGTGTGTGTCTAGTTTATTTGTTTTAGTTTGTTGTTGTGTTCCCTAAGTGCTCTTGAAGCACAAGTGGTGTGTTTCCTTCCCTTTGTTGGTGTGTATATTTGATTTCATGTGTGTGGTTCAAACAAATTATTTTCTCTTGAGACAAAGGTTTTTCAAATTGGTTAGAGTGTCCATATGCATGACTTCATACCCAATGGAGGTGTAAGGTATAGCTCGCATGCTACCCCTAGGAATTACCAAGAATGTTGACCAAATTTGACCTCAAGTCAAATTTGGGTTAAAACCTAATATTTTAAACTTTTATATAAATTTGCATATGTGCTATGGGGACATCTATTGTCCTACATGTCCACTTGCCCTTTCCCTAGTTTTTGTTGAAGTCCATTCTCCTGGTATTGGCCTAGTCAACAAAAGTCAACATTGGTCAACCATGGTAAAAATTATTAAAAGGCTCAATTTATTTTTTAAATGTCCTAAAAATTTATTTTATATGTCCAAATGTGTTTTCAATTCATAAATTAATGATTTGTTAGGTCTCATGTGCAAAAAGGGTCATTTGGCCACATTTCTAGCTCATTAATTGACTTGTATAGATGATGGGAGTTAAAAAAATATTTAATAAAGGTATTATGAACGTGTATAAGGTCTAATAATGTCAAAATCAGTTATGGGACAGTTATAAATTAGTTATGATTAAGAAATGGTGATTTTCCCTCAAAAAGAGGAGTTCTTGGGCACTTATACACACTTCTCAAGTCCATCATCAGCTAAAAACGTGAGAAAAGTAACTATTAACCTACCATAATACATTTAAATTCATATTTTTCAATAATAATTCAAAAAAATTCATCTACAACTTGTTTTCCTCCATTTTCACTTGGCAAGTAAAGAAGGAGCAACTTCATGTACTTGGTATGGACCGTACAAGTGGAATTTTAAGGAGTGGTTCTAGGGGTGGATATTAACCTAAGTTAAATTAATTTTAATAAAAATAACTTTATATTTTGTGCATCATCCTTTATGAACCATCAATTTGATCTTAGGCAGCTTTTTATGCATGTTCAACCATGAGGGGGTCACTATTTGAGCTTGTCTCAGAGTTTCTTATTTTTGATTGATGTATTTGTGTGTTCTAGGTGTATCCACATGATTTTAAATATTATTTTATTATTCTTATTATTTTTTTGAGTTCAATTATTTGAGAAAGCCTCTTCTAGGCTTGTAAAATGTCTAGTTTGCATTCACAATCATCTCATTGCTTTGAAAATATTTCCTTCACATTGGAGAAAGCGTTTTGGTATTGTTTTGGAGATAATATTTATGTGTGTTGGTCATTAAAGTGTCTAAAATTTTTCTAGAGGTGTTTTTTAAAGTATTCCTTGCATGTTCCTTGGCATTTTAAGATTTCCTTGTATGTCTCAATCATAAAATTCCATCTACATGAGCATGCTGACATCACAAGTGTGAGTTTGAAGGTATTACATGGTTATTAATCTCTTGGGACCATTGGTGTGCATTAAATTTTTTATGGAAGCATGTAGGTGCTATAAAATTTCATGTTTAGAGAATGTTCTCAACTCTGCCTGTATGGAAGGAGATGACCATCTATAACTAAGGGCATAAACAAAACTTCTACCATTATTCTAATAGATTGGTCAACCCAACTTGGGAGTCCTTACTATAAGAAGGCCTAGATAGTCATATTTATCATCCTATTTTGGCAAGGGAAGTGTTAAAGCATCAATTAGAACTTTGGACTGTACTTAGGCCCTTTTGCCCTAATAATGTCAAATAAAAGCCTTGAAGGTTTTTGAGGACCTCAAAAATTTAACTTGCTAGGTGATTCAAGCCTTCAAATTAGATAACTTGATATCCCTATCCACACATAAAAATTATGTTAATTTTGAGAAGAAAAATATGATTAGAGTTTAGCTTTTATAAGGTTTAAAGATGGCTAAAAACCACTAAAGCAAGGCAGTGTTAACTATAAGACAATGATCAAAATGTTAAAGTTGGATCCCATTTTGATGATCTTGGACTATGCTATCAATTTAAATGATTCTAGTGGTTTAAGTGATGTTTCAATGTAATATATCATGAAAAAAGGTGAATCCAATGTCTTAAACCCCAATGCATACTCCTCTATCCATAGATAGGACTGTGAGGAGCCACCTACAAGCAGATAGGTCAAGAATTTTGAAATAGGCATGATCATGAATGAGGTGAAGGAAATTTTCATGGTTTGTGAGCAATAAAATACATTAATTCCATCAATTCCACCATGAATAAGTTCATCTTGACCTAGAAGACACCTACAAGCCTAAAATGAATGGAAAATAGCCTCCTATAGCTGAGTAAATAGTGGAATGAGGATCAAGGCATTTAGAGGAGTATTAAGGAACTTTAGGGGTGAAAGAGGTGGTAATATCAAATATATTAACTTGGGGGATCTAAATAATTTTATAAATCCTAAATAAATATAAATCTTATGCCATTCCCATCCTTAAAAAAACCTATAGGTAGGGTACTAATACTGTCTCAGTTTAATAGGACAATGAGCAATTGAAGGGCTTAAAAGTGTTAAGAAGGCTAGGTTTGGAAAACGTTTTGAATTGGAATAATGATGTGATTCAAAATAGGTTATAAAATTCATTGACACCCTCCTTATAACCTCTAAAGAGAGGTGTCTAAAACAAATATCCCCTATTTATTGTCACAATCAAATAGGGTCTTAAGCAAGAGAAGAGTATGAGAGAGTTTGATGCCCAAGGAGGGAAGGAGAAGTTTTAAACAGTATAAGGTGGACTCCCCATGCTCAAATGAAGGAGATGACATTCCAAATGCATCCTAAATCCACCCAAGGTCCTTTTCTCATAAGAAAAATGGACTCAATCCATACAAGCAAGGTTGGAAAAGCCTTATTTCAAGAGGTGAATATGAGATTACATTAAGGAGAGAGGTTTTGATTGGATCCCTAGGTTCCAAAATCATTAAATTAAGGTAAGGAACATGTATTAACACCTTAGATACATAAAATAAGTTGGGAAAGAGCATTCATGTGGAGGTTTGAACAAGAGCATGAAAAAACAAAGTGTTTTACCTCTTTTTTGAATAAATTGGGATGGTTGGAACCCTTAAACATGGAATTGAAAAAATAATTTGGTACAGTTGGTCATTAGGTACTTGTGTATATTCTCATATACTCACTTTGTATGAAAAAATGGGCCTAATACCCATTGTTCTTTCTCAGAGCAGGGACAGTCCCTTCATGCACAAGAATGATTATTTTGGGGAAAAGTGATGAATTGATGATCTCAAAGTAAAAAAATACCAAATAAAGGTTAGATAAGAAAGCAAAAAAATGGAATAACTTAATAAAAAAAATAATAAGGTTTGAAACCAAAAATGGCACCCTACACAGCAAGGGTTACAATCAAGTGTGAAGGAAAGCCTTAGGGCTAGAAGCAAAATTGGAGGACACGTGCATTTTGAACCTAATCTATGCTTTCCAAGTGATCAATTAATGTTTACAGAGGTAAGTTGAGTTTTTTCAATCCATCACATTGTAGATAGAACCATTGGAGGGTTAGGAGGATCTCAAAGATATAGGTAGACCTATTGGCAAGGTCTAGGCCTAAAACCAAATAGGGGTCAATTTCCATTTAAAGGTTTTAAAAATCCATTATAATGGTTAGAGAAAGTTTTTAGGGTATATATAAAGATGATCCAACATTTATTTTGTAAATAAATTCTCCAAGATGCCATTTTTGGCTTAGAAATCATTTAGACCCTACTATGAAGCAAAAAATGAGCCTAGGAAGCCATCTTCTCATACTCAAAACATTTTTTAGGCCATGCATGGGTGTTGGAGGTGTTTGGATAAGTTGGGGAGGGTCTCATATAATAAATTTGTGAGATTAGTTTACAGGTTCAATGTGCCAACTTCATGAACCATCCTTAAGAGGGTTATAAACCTTCAAACCCTCCTAAGAATCTTATACTAACCTATTTGGAGAATTTGAGCTGGTAAGGCACCAAGAAGGACAAGGGTATAAAAATAAATTTGTAGAAGACATTCTCAAGTTTTTGATGATGTGATTTAATTATATGGATTCTATATATAAAGGGTACCGAGGTAGTTTTTACCATAGAATTGGTGTTTCTTATAGGTTATTTAAGGAGTTAATTAATGAAAATAAATTTTATAGAAATATTAAGACCTGAATCAACTCCTCAAGTCATTTTCAAAACTCATAAATTGTCCTAAGTGCCTCTACTAACTCTCTCTTTTTAGCCTATCTAAACTGGCATCTAGAATGACATAATGGACAAAGTGAAAACTCATGTTTGGTGGATTTTTATGATGTTTTTGATGAAACCAATCATATGAAGTGCCTATATAGGTGTCATAACACATATTTTATGGATTATTTGAGAAAGATGAAAATATTTCTAGTACCAATTGTCAAACAAGCCTAATGGAGGGTGATCATGGTTACAAGGTGATGATAAGCTTATGTAAGAGAATTTCATGATGAAGGAAACTCTAAATTTAGGTGGAATCATCTTTATAACTACTCCTCATCATATATGTTACACTTGCCCCTAATCTTCCTTGGAATGCTCAAGAGGAGCCCATGATGAAGGCAATTTTCCAAAGGAGAATGATTAAGGAGTTTCAATGCCACATGTGAGGAAGGAGCTTAGTTTGAGATGAACACATGTTCACATTAGTTTCATAACTCATTTTTAACCTCATTAAGATTAGTTATAACTAATTTTCACCTTTGGACACTTGTCTTTATGCCTCTTCAACTTCTCTTTTTTATCTCTTCTTATAAGTTCTAGAAATGTAAGCCATCTTGGGTATTGAAGGGAATTCCAACTCTTGGTATGGTCAAGCCTTGCCAAAATTATACCTTGATTTATACTTTATATAATGAGAAGTAAGATGGTTATATTCTAAGTCCATTTTCACTATCTTTTGAAATGATTCATCTTAAAATTCAAGTATAGATTGAGTTCATCTTATTTTCATGCAATCATTGAATGTGTTGTTGTAAATGACTTCTGTCCTAATAGGTTTCATGAAGTGTATTCTACTAAAATAGAATTTTAAAGTGTGTATGAGTTTGGTAGTGTCATATCTAACCTTCCCTTCAATTGCCTTCATTTGTTTAGTTTTTATTTTCTTTCATGAGAAACACTCATGCTAAGGAGCTTCATTAATGGTGTGGGGCTAGTTTGATTATCTTAGTTCATTATACAAATCGAAAGTGTATGAATGGAACAAACTCTTGGTGTATCACCTCCTAGTTTAGGTTTTTTTTATGTACCTTTCTCTCCCTTTTCACACATAGTAGGTAGTTTTAGTAGCATAATCATGTCAAGTCATATATATCGAGCTAGACCTCATAATCTAGAGATTCATATCTCCTACAAGTTCACCCACAACTTGAGAGATGATTCAATGTTGCATCAAATTTTTGGAGTTTCATAGAGTATCCTAGGGTACATAATTTGAAGATAATAGTAGCATCAATAGAATCAAGAGTATTTGTAAATGTGATAGTAACTAGGAAGGAATATAAAGGTATAGTACTTACTAAAGGAGTTTGGTAAGCTAATGGAGGGGGTTATACTCCTATTATGATAGCCCTAGGAGACTTGTTCCTTGTGTAAGCATTTTCAATAGTTCTCCTAGCTAGTGCTTGTAGTTCCTCCATTAAGAACTCAATTCCTTGTGGGGATCCTTTAAGATCAATAACATCAAGTCTAAATTGGTCCAAGTTTTTTGTGGAAACTTCTTCAGAAGATGTAGAGACAAGTGTAAGCCCTTGAGAGGGTCTAGGCTGGCCACTAGCTTCTCTTATCTCAAAGCTTATAGGCACATCTTTTCTACTCATAGTAGCTTGAAATGGAGGCCTATAGGGTTTGTTCCTAATGAGAAGAACACTATCATGTTTATCTTCCTCTTATCTAGCCTCATAGTTTGTATCAAACATGATTTCATAACTCATGGTGGTTGAGGCATTATGATGTCTTCCTTCCTCCTCTCCTTATCAGACCTCATTTTGAGCTCTATATTTTTCCTTGCAACATTTTTGATGACTAACTCATTATTCATTACATCTAGGCAAATCCACTCATGTACCTCTTCTTGGTGATTATACTCTAATGCCACATCTTTTTCAAACTTGAACAAGTGCCTAACAATGACATTTTTTGGTTCCCATGTACTTAAACCATATTTATGCAATAGGTACAAGTCCCTATGCCTTGAAACCACCACAATGTCTCACCATTTCATCATCTTAGTCCTCCTTAACTTATAAGGTGTCTTGTGGGGGACTATCTTATTTTTTCTCTTGAAGATGCCATCAACTCTATGAAGTAGTTAATAGACCATCTTCTCCTCTACCAACTTCATTGGAACATATCTTGGTATCCTACGTGAAACTACCATTACCCTTTTCACTCAGATGACTATGTAATTAGGGTAGACCCAGAAGTTACCCATGTCTTTCAATGTCATTTTAAATTTTGGATGGACCGTTTGCATCTTACACTCAGTGATATATTTATAAATAGGTGGATAATTTTTTTTTGTAATTATCATGATATTCCACTTGAATTTTTGGATGTGTAATGCAAATAATGATTGGGGTACAACTTCTTACCTCTCAGGGGACCATGTATTTGGACCTAATTACGTAGTTTCATAGATTGCATCCATTATATAGCTCATCCTATTGAATGGAGCTCCATTATTTCAAGTGTCATTTATATAAGTGACTAGATTTTCAATAATAATATCCCAAAGTGGGGAGATTTACTGATCCTCTAAGATTAGTTATAGGAGTAGAATAGTCCTTACATATGCATAACCAATATATGTATTTCCAAATATGTTGTTCAATAAATCTAGGCCAATCCTTACCTCTTTCCTAATTTAATGGATAGGTAGGTCCCCTTGTTCATTCATAAATACAAATACCTTTATGTTAGTCACCGATGATGTTAAGATTATGTTTAGAGAGTGCACTCATACCAGTTATCAATGATTCTCTAGTTATATTCCACTTGTGGGAAAGGTAGATAATAGTACTTATCAAAACTAGGCCTAGTAATGAAAGTAATCGAGATCCCTTGGTTAATGAATTTGAGTAGCCCATATTCACATTTTGACATCTTAAATATGTCATTTACTAGGTCAATGCATGGCATGACCTCTAGTTTTATTGTGACTTTGTGGATATCAGCAAGCTAGATTGCTAGGATATATGAAGTGAGCTGAATAATGTGGGGCATGGTCTAAGAATCATCAAAATCCATAGATCTTTAAAAATTCTAATAGAAACTACTTTAATGCATGTCCCATATGTTTATGGCTATAGGGATAAATTATATATCCTTAAACATGAATGAATTATCATACTAAAAAATAAAATCATCATTCCCAAATGTAACATTCTTACCCAAGGTGGAGGGTCCTACCTATTCCATTTCTACAATGTTTTGGGTAGTAAATAACTTCCTTTTGTACTTCTTTATAAATTTAGAGCTCTAAAATGGTGGTTCAATTTTAATTTATGAAGAGCTTGACTTGGTTGAATTGATAACATAGATAGAAGAGAGAAAACACTTAGGGCTTCAAATGTAAATCTAGGTAAAAATAGTCAATTTGGGTAGCCTTTTATAGATTGATTTGGTTAATATAAGGTTTGATGGTGATTTTGGTTCATGTTGTATTAATGGTGAACTCATCACCTTTGCATTTTTTGAAACTATTATTTTTGGCATTTAATTACTATAGAATTCAAATTTAACATTGATTTGCCTTTGATTTGCAATTAATTTTATCTTTAAAGCTAAAGGTTTCCACCTTTTGACACATAGTATGCCACCTCAGATCCATCTAGGCACTCATGGGGCCTAAAAATGACTAAGACACTTAGCTCAAATTTGGACACATGGCACCTTCTAATTGCTTTCATGCTCTCAAAATGCAACTTAGTGTGATGAGTCATTTGTATTATGCCATGTGGCATCCATTTATTATTAGAGATATCTTGGGTAGGGCCCTCTAATTTTGGTTGGTTATGGGAGTGCCACATCTCTTTTGTAGGCAATCAATGTTTCTTCCTCACCAGGTTGCTAGCTTGCAAACAATCATGGATTTGATTTAACAAATGGATTTCTGGAGGGGTTTTGGAGCTTCCTTTTGTTAGGTTTCACCTTTGAAAGGATTTTGGAAATTTTTTGGAAACTTTGCATTAATCATGTGGCTCAATTGGATCCATGCATCACTTTCTAAGGTAATGTTGTTGATCTTGGATTATAGCTTTATGGGAGTGATAAGTGGAATCATCACATGGACTCAATATAGACACACATTGATTTGGTGGGACTCCAAAGGTGTTCTAGTGGATATTTAGATAGAATAAATATGTGAATGATAAGTGTCCTCATCATGTTGGTCCAAGGGGGACACACATTATTCTCATAATTTTTCATTCATTCTTCTACCACTTGTCACTCTTGAAAGGGGCCTTGGTTAGTTGTATACCATTAAGCCTCAATTAGATGGTTTGGGTGCTAATATATGTATTAATTGAGGGTTAATTCAAGATTTATATAGATGAAACATGGTGTGGGCATGCATTTATCTTGGATTTATCCTCGGGAGACATGCATTAGTCAAAGGGTTTCTCAAATTTGGATGGTCATGCTTGAGATAGGAGGTGGAATTTCATGGGCCTCTAGATTGTAGTGGGATGTATGGTGGCTTAGATTGAATGGGTTCACTCATAGGGGTCAGGATCTTGACACATATCCCATAGATTTAAATTCTAATGGCTAACTCCCTTGTAATCTCTTAGGATGTTGCCACATGGTTTGTAGGCTTCACAAATTTATTCTAAGTGTCCTGCATGGGGAATGATGAATTACTAAGTTTTTATGAAGGATAGTGAGGTAGATACTTATCCTATTTAGGTAAAAATAGTTAATTTAATGTCTCACAAGGCATCATGATCTTATACTTATACTTTGA